>PVIY010023319.1:0-39478 GCA_004026745.1 Myrmecophaga tridactyla | reverse complement strand
TATATATGCAGAATGGAATGATCAAAAATTATAAATGTTTGTGATTGGTGTTTTTTGGTATTTAAAAAAAAATTTTTTTAATTAATAAATTTAAAAAAAAAGGCATTGTCAATCCTCTGGTGCCAGAACCAGATTCCTCTCTGGGAGTCACATCCCACGTTGCCAGGGAGACTTTCACCCCTGGATGTCATGTCCCATGTAGGGGGGAAGGTGATAATATTCATTGCAGAGTTGGGCTTAGAGAGAAAGAGGCCACATCTGAGCAACAAAAGAGGTCCTCCAGAAGTAACTCTTAGGCCTCATTATAGGTGGTCTTAGCTTCTCTACTACAGAAATAAGTTTCATTAAAGCAGGCCTCAAAATCAAAAGCTAGGCCTATCTTCTTGGGAGTCATCAGTGTTTGAGCGGGTACCTGGGTTTTCCAGATGAGAAAGTTTCATAGTCCCGTATTTTTTTCTCCAGTCCTTCAGGGGGCTCTAACAATACTTTTTAATCATCAGCCCACCATAGACTGGGATGTACCCAGTTATTACATTAAGCTATATGCAATTACAAGGCCTCGTTCTCATTCTGGGCTCCATGTATTTGTGCTGTTTAAATGAGCTATCCAGACAGGTGGATTTAGATTGTGTTTTACCAGAAATTTAGGTTCTAGACCCAATAAACCTCTCTGCTTTTGGTTTCATCCAGTAGGTGAAGGTTTAGCATACATACACCATCATTTTTTACCCTGTATTCTGATTTGCCTTAGTCCCAACCAGATCAGCTTTGCTTTTATCTCTAATTGAAGCCTGATCTCTTTTTCAGCAACTTTAATTGTTATTGTATGTAGCAATGCTAACTTTGAGAGCTGCGGAACTTCAGCTCTGAGTTGTCACAGAGGTACTCAAAGTTTCGGGGAAATACCAGCTTATGCACATATAGCTCAGTGTCTCAGAGTCTAGAACAATACTTACCACATCAAACTAACCATGGCTGCTATAAGAGCTTACAATCTAGGCTCCAATTTTCTTATAAGTATTTTCTGAAAGAGATTTTACCATATTTGTGCTTTTGTTTCTGGCTTATTTTTCACAACACATGGTCCCCAAGATTCATTCAATTCATTGCATACCTCACGACATCATTCCTTTTTGTAGCTGCACAGTAAGTATTCCATCATATATATATATAGTATGCCTTTTGGCTTCTCAATCACTGTACACTTCATCCCCCTCCATCCATTGATTATCATGAACAATGTCCAAAATAAATAAGCCATACCTTACAGCATCCTCACTTGGTTGTACCATCTGCAGCACTCTCAATTTTAGACAATTTTTATTGGTCCATTGAGACAAAGAATCAATAAACACAGCCTCTCCAAATATCTTTTCCATTTTAGCCATTCTCTTTTGTAGGTGGCAATACCTCTGTGGTTTCAATTTGCAGTCCGCTGGCACTAAGTTTGTGGGTGGTAGGCACACCACCTACAAAAAAGAAGGTGCTAAGTTGAGCATTGTAGCAGTTTGCAGCTGCCTGTACCTGGAAAACATGTTGTTAAACATAATCCATCCCCGTGGGTATGGACCCATTGTAAGCAGAACTTTTTTTTTTTTTTGCATGGGCAGGCATCGGGAATCAAACCCTGGTCTCCAGCATGGTAGGTGAGAACTCTGCCTGCTGAGCCACCGTGGTTCACCCAAGCAGAACTTTTTGATGAGATTACTTCAGTTAAGATGTACCCCACCTAATCAGCATGGTCTTAATCCTGTTACTGGAGTCTAAGAGAATGAAATTTAGTCAGAGAGAGCAAAAGCCATGAGAATGAAGAAGTTGAAATTCAGTGGAACTCAGAAGATAAGGGAGAGGCCTGGAGGGGCCGCCATGTTGTCACGTGACAGAGCTCAGGACCAAGGATTGCCAGCAGCCAGCCTTAGGACCCCAGTCTTCAAGAAAACATCACCTTGATGACATTTTGACTTGGACTTTCCTTAGCCTCGAAGCCATGAGCTAATAATTTCCCACTGTTTCAACCAGCCCATTACATGGTATTTGCTTTAGCATTCCAGGAAAACTAAAACAAGCTCCTTTTCATATGTCCCCTCCTCATCTTGGTAGCCTCTTTTGTGAACTGTCCAGCTAAAAATTATGGGCTAAACAAACATTTATAGGAACTGTTATTTATTCCTCAGAAATTTAGAATCTAGCACTATTTAAACCCTTATAATACTTTGTAGAATTCAGGGGATTAAGGAGATTATATTTATTTGAGAAATTTAGAGAGGGCTTCAGGTAAAAATCACCACTTGGCTCACAATATTAAATGAAATTTACAAATGAAGTTACAAAAGGTGGGATTTACAAAACTATCTCCAGTTTTATCCAAACTTTGTTATACTATATAAGAGAGAGAAAAATCTAAATATTTATGAAAAAAAAGTAGGAGAAACTCACATAGTAACAGGTATGTTTGTAGAGATAGATGATTCCAAGTTTTTATTTTTTGACTATCAATATTTCTCATAATGAGCTATGTATTGCCTTTTTCCACATTTAAAATAGCAATGTTTATTTCTCAACCATGCCATCTGTCCATGGAGAGTAGTCACTCAGGGAGCTGAGCTGTTGGAGACTCCAACTTAACCCAGGCAAAGAAAAGGAACTAAGAACTTGGCAGGCCATGCTGGCTGATAAAGCTTCTACCCGGAAGTATATCACGTCTTTTTTGATCACATTTAATGACCAAAGCAAGTCACATAGTGTACTGGTTTGAAAGGATTTATGTACCCTAGAAAAGCCATGTTTTAATCCTAATCCCATTTTGTAAAGATAATTTTTTCTTCTAATCTCTATTCAGTACTGTATGTTGGAAATTTTAGATTATCTCCATGGAGATGTGACTCAATCAAGTGTGGGTATTAAGCTTGATTAGGTGGAGATGTGTTTCCACCCATTGCAGGTGGGTCTTGATTACTTTAGTGGAATCCTTTAAAAGAGGAAACATTTTTGGAAAAGGTTGAGATTCTGAGAGAACAGAGAATGACAACAGAATGACAAGAGAGAAAGCCAGCCATGAGATTCCGAGAGAGAGAGAGAGAGAGAGAGAGAGAGAATCTACCAGCCAGCCACCTTTTGAGATGAATGAGAACATCCCTGGGGGCACTTCATGAAACAAGAGGCCTGGAGAGGAAGCTAGATGATGCCATGTTTGCCATGTGCCTTTCCACTTGAGAGAGAAGCCCTGAACTTCATTGGACTTCTTAAACCAAGGTATCTCTCCATGAATGCCTTAGATTGGACATTTCTATAGACTTGCTTTAATTAGGACATTTCATGGCCTTAGAACTGTAACTTGCAACTTAATAAATTCCCCTTCCTAAAAGCCATTCCATTTCTGGTATATTGCATTCTGGCAGCCAGCAAATTAGAAGGCATGGTTTCGCCTGAATTCGATTGATCCTAATCACATGCCCAGAACAGGAAAGTCAAACATTTGTGATGCCTTAAGGGTGACCCTTTTGCTTGAAGCAGGAATGGTTGATCCCCTTCTCTTTGTTCCTCTGTCCGTGGGAAGCAGATGCAAAGCCTTTGTGCTGTTGAGCCCACTCGACTCTCCTGGTGGTTTCTGTCACTTTCTCTCCTCTCTACTATTCTCCAAGGAATAAAGGCTAGAAACAAAAAAAAAACAAAAATAGTCGATGTAAGAAGTACCAGTGAATTAGAGAGGATGCTTACAGAGGAAGGTCATAAACCCAAAAGGCTTAAGTAAAAAGGGGAATTTATCAATTCACTAAGTTGAGAAAGATAAAGAGTGGCTCACAAGATTGCAAGAACCGAGGCTTCAGGGATTGGAATCAGGACTCCAGGCTGCCAGGATCCTTTTCTACTGGTCTCTCATCTGATTGCTTTGCCTGGCTTCATGTTCTTCTATCTGAAGACAGGTATGTGCCAACTGGCAGAAAGGATGGCTACCAGTAGTCTGAACTTTATGTCTTTCCAGCTGTATGATGTCAGAGCAAAGGAAACGTCTTCTGACACTGGCACTGAAGAATCTCAGAGAAGGACTCTGATCCATCACAACCTATGACCATGTCAAAGGACATGAGATCATATGATTGGCCAGGTCTGGGTCACATGTCCATTCAAGGTGGGTGTGCCAGTTTGAATCTGTTGTGTGCCCCAGAAAAGCTATGTCCTTTAATCCTCATTCAATATTACTCGGTGGGCGCTTTTTTATTATTTCCATGGAGATGTGCTCCACCCATTGTTTCCATGGAGATGTATCTCCACCCAATCTCCAACCCCAAGGTGGAGTTGCTTACTGGAGCCCTTTAAGAAGGAGACATACTGAAAAAAGCTAGAGCCCAAGCAGCCAGAGACCTTTAGAAATGAAAAAGGAAAACACCCCTGCGGGAGCTTCATGAAACAAGAAGCCTAGAGAGAAAGCTAGCAGACATCACCATGTTCCCATGTCCCTTTCCAATTAAAAGAGAAACCCTGAACATCATCAGCCTTCTTGAACCAAGGTATCTTTCCCTGGATGCATTAGACTGGACTGTTCATAGCCTTGCCTTAATTTGGACATCTTCACAACCTTAGAACTGCAAATTTGCAACTTAACAAATTCCCCTTTTTGGAAACTGTTCGTTTCAGGTATATCACATTCCGGCAGCTTCCAAACTAGAACAGAGAACAAGATGCAATTTATCAGGAAAGGAATGTGACCTTGGCTTGACGAATAAAAACAATAGCTACTGTAACCTACTTAGCGTTAGCTATATCTAGATTTTTTTTTTTTTAACTGTAAATTCAGTCAGGTTGCTCCCTCCCCTATTTAAAACCACCTTCCATTGTACTTCAAACAAAATCTAAATTAATTCTTTTAATTTTCAGTACATTACTTTATATGATTTCTGCCTTTCTTTACAAATTATTTCCCCTTTTCACTCAGCAACAAAGCATCAGCTACATGGAGCTTTGTTCACCAAGCATCCTTCTGTCTTAGATCTCTCTCTGATCTTTGCATGCTCTATTTTCTTCTCATTCTTACCCCCCTCCTCTCTCTCTCTCTCTTTTATTCTCTCTCTTTCTCCTTCTATCTCCCTCTCTCCTTCTCTCCCTCTTGTCAGGTTTATTGAGATCGTGGAGAAAAAAAGAATTCTCCATGTGTGCTCACATTTCCACATATCTTGTATCAGCTTTGTTTTGGACTGTTTTTCCAATCTTTCCAAGGATATTTGTATAACAAACAGCCTTGAAAGATGGGGGTAGTGACTCCCTTAGGGCAGAGGGCAGGCTTTTTAAATTTTTAACTGTCCGTGATAATTAAGACAATGTCTTTCTCCAGGGCAAAGTTAAACTGATTGGGGTTTCCCAACTTGGGATTCTCCAGCTATGAGGCAAACCCACTACATGCATATTATCCATCTCCGTAGCCTTGGAGGTAAGACAATACAAATGTGAAACTCATACTGCCTCCTATCCTGTGAGTAATAGCATTCATTGTCTCTGACCCGAGAGTCTTGTATATTCTTCCAGCATTTATTAAATGGTGGTAGGCTAACTTGTTAGTTTGTAAGCAGGATAAAATCTCAGACCAGGCCTTTAAAGCTCTTGACAGAGGCATAGTGAAATGAATTTATAGTAAAAATTCATCCTTTTTAGGTTTACAGATTGATGAGTTTTGACAAAGTTGTGAAGCTACTACCACAATCACGACATGGAATATTTCCATCACCCTGAAACATTTCTTCATTCCCCTTTGTACTCAATTCTCTCCCTGCACCACAACCCCTGCCAAGCATGGGTTGGGCTTTGGTCCCTTTATTTTTGCCATGTTTTATATTTGTAGTCAAAAAATTTTTATTAAAACTAAACATTATTTGGAGAAGAAAAAAGGAAAGAAAAGATACCATTTGTGATGGTCAGGTTCATATGTCAACTTGGCCTGGTGGTGGTGCCCAGTTGTCTGGTTGGGCAAATGCAGGCCTCTCTGCTGCTGTGTGGACATTTCATGGACTTAAATCATGATCACGTTGGCTGCATCCACAGCTGATTGCATCAGCTAGTGAGAGTGACTTCTGCAATGAGTGATGCTTAATCACTGGAAGGCTTTTAAGGAGGATTCAGAAGAGATGATCGCTCTTTCTGCTTCCATCAGCTAGCCTCTCCTGAGAGTTCATTGAGGACCTTCATTGGAGCTGCCAGCTTACGGCCTGCCCTACAGACCTTGGGTTCTACATCCCCATGGTTGCATGAGACACTTTTATAAATTTTATATTTACAGATATCTCCTGCTGATTCTGTTTCTGTGGAGAACCCTAGCTAATACACCATTGCATTTGACCCCTGAAGAATGAGCAGAAAGGTGGCTGTGAGAGTGAACAGGGATGGAACCACAGAAGAGCCATTTTCAGAGTGAGAATAGGAAGGATTTACAGATGATAGGTCAGATGGAGCAGTATAAAAAGGAGGAAACAGCAGTTTGGTTCTGAATATTAGTCTCTGAGGCCTAGGGCAAATAACTATCAATAGCCATGATGAAGAAGGCAGGCAGAGTTTGTGGGGCAAGAGAAAGAATGACAGAGGAGAGGATTTCATGTCCATGGGTCACCTCCTCTGTGCCTTCTTCAACATTTCCCAAGGAAAAGTCAGTTGTCCCTCTCTCAAATAGTTTTATTTATATATTTTTGCAATTTTATGACTGGTTTTATTGTTACCTTTAGATTTTAATTTTTGTTTCAAGGTTACACTGTAAAATGTACAGGCTGCTTGAATAGTAGCAATAAAAGGGATAGCAGCCATCTTATATTTCAGCATCCTTGAACATTAGTTATTTGAAGTATAAAATGACCATTTCAAAATGCTCAAAAAAAAAAAAGCAATTTTCCTATCTTAGGAAAGATGTGGTTACAGGGAACAGAAATGAGTTCAAGTGAAGCATATTTGGGAACTAGAACAGGGAATGTCACTGAGATTCAAAATTAGGAAATGAAGCACATCAGGACGCAAGTCTAGTCCTATAAAGTGTGTAGGCTTTCTGGAGCTGGGTGACTCCATAGGAACTAAAAGGAGAAGGTTATTCACCAATGCATCCCCTGCCCTTTCCCTGTCTCTATTGTCTCATGAAACAACACAGCATCCTACCCTGGCTCATTGTAGCTGTCTTCATTTTGCAGAAGAACTTTCTCCTAATTCATCCATGAGTGCACAGCTGAAAATGGACTCCCTAACACGGTCTCCAAAATGATCACAATCAAGCATCTGCCATCACCTGACTATTCATGTCTCTTACTTCACAAAATTGAGTCAGCCCCACTTCATGCACTGGTTTTCAGCTCCGGTCCAGTCAGCCGTAGCTGGGAAAGCAGTGGAAGGAGAGGTCCTGTCACTCAGAGGAGCAGGTTCTCTCAGATTGGCCACCGTGGGCTATGGGCGGTACTTGCTGCTGACTTTCTAGTTAAAATGTGTATGTTCTTGGGCTGTGATGAATTTTATGAGCCCTATTAGAAGTTGAAGTAATGACTTATGCTTCTTAGATAATATGCTTCATTAAAATTACACAAATAAGGAAGGATGCTCAGGGGAAATATGTCCTTTGTATGGGGGGCATATTTGAATTGGAAATCATTAAATGAACATTTCCCAAAGTGTCTTTTGCAGAATATTATTTCCCTGAAGGGTGTTTTTAAAAAGGAAAGAGTATTATAGGCCTAGTAATTCTGAGGAAAAAGAGAGACAGACAAAAAAATCAAACTGGATTCTTTTCTACAGGAGTTTTCAAAACCTATAGCATGCTGATATGCATTTTGGATCTCAAGTGAGGGACACAAGATGAGATTTTGATGACTGGCTTTTTAGCTGAAGTATTTTATGGGTCTAGAACTTGACAGCACATAGTTTAAGAAGCCCAGATAACCAAACCTTATCGCCTTGCTTCACCAAAAACCCTGAGCTTTCATTTTAATATTAATCTTATCAGCTTAACCACACTATCAAATTCACCAGGAATTTTCTTATATACATAACATTCACATGAAATGTATTTCAGGGAATTTGAATTCCCCATTTCAAAAATGTGATATTGGAGAGCAGCAACTCCACAAATCAGTTTTCATGGTCAGCTATATATTTTGCAGCATATAAACTTAACTTTAGAGCACAATAAAAATAAAATGAATTCATATCTCTTACACATTTCAGAAAAGCTCCTAAAGGTTACTTGTTCAGGACAGAGCTCTAGCACTTCCAAAGGGTGCATAAATTTTGATACTACAAATTCTGAGTTTAAAATGGGAGCTATGTCTTTAATGCAAATTGGAAGGAATTGAGTTTTTGTCAGTTGCCAGTAACTTTCACATTTGCGAGTGCAGTAAAATAGAATTTATTTCTTCTAGGTTGCTTAAATTACATTGCCCAATTGATTCCTGGAGGGAAAAAGTATATAAATAGGCATAAGTCTACTGAGATTTTGATTAAAAAGAAAGGCACTTAGTGTTGGGTTTTTTCAAGTGTGTGGGCAGTTATAGCCAGCCATATGTTTACATTGCAAATTCCGGTTGAGGGTGCAATATAAGCTGTTTCAATTTGGGTAGCAGTTTTGCCAGATTGCACAAATTACAGTTGCACTCTGTTAGGGCTTGCTGGGATTTTTTTGCAGGGGCTGTAGGCACAGGTTCATAATGATTAAGGACAACATATTCCTAATTTGTTTTCTTAAGAGTAAATCCTGAAAAGCTCTTCCTTGCAGTCAAATTCCAATTAACTGTGAATTTTCTAGTTAAAATGTATATGTTCTATATGAAATACATATAGAAGGAATGATGGAACTGGAAAAACATCATTTGATGACAATTGTAATAATAATTGCTTCCGGCAAGAAGCATCAATAGAGGTTAAAACTGGTAAGTAAGAGGATGAAAAACAGGGTAATTACATAGTCTTGAAAGTATCTACATGATAAGTATCGAAAATACAAAGAGAAAAAGAATGGTTGCTTTGCGTGGAATAACTTGGCAGATATGTCTCAACCAAGTGCTTCCTGCTTCCCAGGGTTGAGATCGGAACTGGGGACCCAGAAACTGTCCAGGGACAATCCTGTCTGCAAGTTTGTGGGGTAGAGTCCCCTTTCTCAGTCCCCCTTCCCACACTCCCCAGGATTAGAAAAAATTACTCACTCCCTCCCAAAGCAAATGCTGCCCCATGTACTCAGAATTCCATTCCACTCTGCTTATGCTTGCTGGTTTACTTATTGCGGGTCTGCTGGGTGATAAGTGCTGGGAATTTAGCATTAGATAAGACAGATCCCTGTTCCCAAGGTGCTTCCAGCCAGTGGGAGAGACGCATATCTAAATAAATGAATACAGAACCCCATGGGTCATAGGTATGGAATTTGGCTGACACAAAGACGTAGGCAGCACCAAAATAGGTGAAGGGCCGGCCAAATGGTTTCCTTAAATGGTCACCGTACCACACGCAACATGAGAGTAATTAAAGAAAGAAGCAGGAAACAGCAGGGAGCCTCTGGTATTTTTCCCACTTCTTTCCAAGTTGCCTGGATCCTGCATGGAAGGGCCAGGGGAGGTATTTTGGAGGAGGTGACGCTGTGTCGAGGATGATAACTAGATGAAGGACAACATCTTTTCAGGTCTCTGGAGGAGAGAGTAGGGGACTCGGCAGAGAAACCGTGGCTCATCTCATGTTGGGGAAGGCTGGGGAGAAATAGCCTTAAGAGGTTAAGCCAAGAGACCAGATCACAAAGGGCCTGGCATGCTATCCTGAAGCCAGGTGAACTTGATCAGACAAGCTATAAAATGCTGAACTTGATCAGACAAGCTATAAAATGCCTTTGAAGTCCTTGATAAACAACCCAATTAGATTTACGTTTCGGAAAAAGTTATGACATGATTGAGGGAAAGGGTCCGAAGGGCCAGAAAACCTGCCTGTAAGCTGTTGAAATAATCAGGCAGAAAATGAGTGCCTTTAATACAAAAAGAAGCAGTAAGGTTTTCTTTTTATTTCTTTTTCTGAATAGATGCAAATGTTCCAAGAAATGATCATGATGATGACTAGGCAACTATGTGATGATATTGTGAATTACTGATTATATATGTAGAATGGATTGATCAAAAGTTAAGAATGTTTGTGTTTGGTGTTTTTTGGTTGTTTTTTGTTTTTTTTTAATTTAAAAAAAGAAAAAGAAGAAGCAGTAAGGAGGTGAAGGAGCAGTTGGAATCTAAAGGTATGGAAAAGGTAGGGTCGCCAGGGCCGGATGACTGGACTGGCGCGGTGAAATACCTGTTCTAAATTTTTAAAATCCACTTCGGCATCCTATAGAACCTTCTGGTCCAGAGCAAACCATTTGGCTGGAGTTGGGGATGTGCTTCCGAAATTAAGAATTGCCCTTTGCGGAGGTGACAGCGGAGGTTGTGGAAGGAAGTGTCCGAACAGCGCCCCCTTTTGCAGTTGTAGGTTCCCGGTGCGAGGAAAGCCGCACCCTCCCTCGGCCGCCTGCCGTGCAGATGGTGACCTGAGCCGGTCGGGCTGGCCCTGCCTTTGCCCAGCATGGACCACGAGGCCGCGCGGCTGGAGCGGCAGCACGTGCACGCCGTCTACGAAAGCACCGCGCCCTACCTCAGCGACCTGCCGGGCAAAGCCTGGCCCCGCGTGCGCCAGTTCCTGCAGGAGCAGAAGCCCGGCAGCCTGATTGCAGACATAGGTAACCCGGGGAGCGTGTGAGTCCCTCGCGCCTTCCCCTTTTCGAATTCATTTTGCATTTCAGCGCTTCCGAAAAGCCTGAAATCGTGTCCTCGGAGTGCCGGTGCCTAGAATATTCACTTTCTTGCAGAAAGTCATGGGGTCACGACGGCACTCGTCGAAGCGACATTTGGAGAGTGGCGGTCTTTTCCATCTGCAACCATGACTGAGCTGATGTTGATGGAATAGATCAGGGCCAGGTGGAAAGGACTGTTGGTGCAATAGGCCGTGTTAAACTTAAGAGGAATCCACGTTTGTAAATACAGTGGATTTGTGCCTGTGGCTCACCGTGAGTGGATCGCATGCTTTCTATAGAAGAGCCAGAACTGTGGGATTAGGAAAGAGAAGTCCTATAACTAAATTAACCTCATGGGTCCTTCCCCAAAATCTGTAAGCCTGTTTAAAAACTTAGATCATACCTTCACGTTAGAGCCTATCTTCATGACCGCTGATTTATCTAGAGGGCTTTAGCTCTGTGTCTTTCTGAAGTGAAAAGTGGTAAACCACAGCCCCGCAGATCCAGGACTAAGATTTAAGACGTTTGCATTCCCACTTGAGGCATGCATAGTTAAAGCTGTTTTCTAGCAATTGCATGCTGACTGCACCTATCAAGATTATTTTCTGTAGTTACAAATTCTGCCTAGTTTGACATTCACTATTAATAGGATTAAGAGCAACAGGTGGCCAGAGGTTCTGACTTGTTAAAAGTTAGGGAAGCAATGATGAAAATGTTCTTTCATGAAATGTAACAAATGTATCACACTAATGCAAGGTATTAATTTGGGTGCTTCATGGGAACTCTGTATTTTATGCATTTTTTTCCTGCAAGCCTACAACTAATTTCATTTTTAGAAAAAAAATGTTAGCACAAGCAGTGTGGAATATGAGGAAGGGTATGTATTACGTAGAAATCAAGGGTCTCTGAAAAATCTCTATCATGTCAACTTTAAAAAAAATGAATATGCTTTCAGAAGAAGCAATGATTTTGGAACCCTTACCATCAATAATCTAAGCAAAATGCCAGAATCTTAAAATCAGTGGAGGGGTAGATGGATTATTCAGCAAATGCTTTTGGAACTGTAACATAGCTATGCTTTCAAGGAAAATAAAATAAGAGCTACATTCTCACACTTTACATTAACTTCAAAGGAAACAAAGACTTAAGTATAAGAAAATGAAATCATTAAAGGACTAGAAAACAACTAGATTATTTTTTAATATTCTCAGAAATAATTAAATAAAATATTGGTAACTTTGACCACATAAAATTTCCACCACGGGCGGGCCACGGTGGCTCAGCAGGTAGAGTTCTCCTTTGCCATGCTGGAGACCTGGGTTCGATTCCCAGTGCCTGCCCATGCAAAAAAAAAAATGTTCCACCAGCCAAAAAAGACAAATATGTAAACAAAGTCAAAGGCCAGAAAACATGATTAAAATATCTGCAACACATCTGATAAAAAAAAAAACAGATAATTTTCTTAATCTACAAAGGCATTTTTCGGAGTCAATATAGGAAAGACCAACAGCCCAGTAGAAAAATGGTGAAAGGATATGAACAAGTAGTTCAAAAAAGTGGGAATATAAATTGCTTAAAATTTTTGGATAGGTAATCCACTTACATGTTTCAGTAATAAAGTTTCAGCAAAACGGGGAGAGTGAAAAATAGTCCTCCCATCTCTGTCCCCCACCTCCAAGTAACCTGCCCCAAAGGCAACTGATACTACTAGCTTCTTAGGTAATCTTTTAGAGATAGTTTATGTAAATATAATCACATTTGCTTCTGTGAATATATGTATATGGGTGTATTTCCCTTTTTTTGATTACCCAAAATGTAGTTTGCCATACAAATACTTATATACCTAACTTTTGTTACTTGTAGCATATTGTAGAAATCATCTTTTATTTGTACTTACTGAGTTGCCAAGTCTTAGAAGCTACATAGTATTCTTTGCCAAAAGTGCCTTACTAATGGATATATATGTTGTTTGCTATAGTTTACTCCTACAAATTATGGTACAGACGTTTTTAAATATCTCTGTGCAAATCCATAATTACATCTGTAGGAAATATTTTGTTACCCATTTGTCCTTTGAATTTTGTACTATTTACATTTTTTACTATTCAATAAATGAATAGATATTTTTTTAAAATAAATTGAAGTTGAAAAAGAAATCAATGAAAATGAAAGAAAGAAACCCAAAAGGATGAGTAGAAGGAAAGAAAATATAACTGTTTCCAAAGGAAATGTTTGTTTGTTTCTAGATTTTCTGCTCAGGTAAAATCATCAACTGTTGTTGGTTAATTTGACTTGTTGTTAGGTTAGCAGTTTATAATCAGTTGTAATTAACTACAATAAGCCTTGTATAGGATAAAAGCCATCCAGAAGTAATCAAGTTCCAATTACCCACTGGGAATTCTTCTGGCAGCTTCACTCTTTTCATGGTGTGACTTTTGGGAACTAAAATTTTATTAACTGTATCACTCCAGTCCCTGATTAAGCTAAATTACTGAGGTATGCCTGTGGAAACAAATTAAATCTTTAGGGCAGATCTGGGATTACGGGAGCAAGAAGTACAGCCTAAATGAAAAGAACTCAAAAGAACTTAAAGACAGCTGAAATGCCAAGATAGTCTCAGGAAATATTGTGTCCAATGAAATGATGCCAGTACTTTACTTGAATTGGGCCAGTAAACATTAAGTTGATTAGACTGTGCGTGGATGGCATTCTGTGGTTTGAGATCTTTGCTTGCGTTGGTTTAGAAAATAGGAGAAAGACCAGCTAGATACTTTTTTAAAGCAAGACTTATTTACCCTTTACCTAAAGTCAGAGGCAGCTGTCCTAGTTGTATCGATCATTTTATTTGTATACATGATGAAAATGAACTTTTCCATAATTAAGATTGTTTGCCTCTTAACTCTTAATGCATTTATTCTCAGTTTCTGTGGTCAGTTTAATATGGTAAATCATTCTAATTATCATTATCTTATTGAGGCGAGAAAAATAGACGATCTACTATTTGGCAGGTACTGTGCCTGCAGAATAAAATATATCCCCTCAACTCTGCTCGCAGGAAGTATGTATAAAGTAGGAAACAAATAGGTTGTAGTCTTCTGTTTCCCATAGGAAAAGAGAATTCTCATTCAGTTAAAGTCTTATTAAGGAACTCCCAATTAAATATATATATATATATATATATATATATATATATAGTAGCTATTCCTGCACACTTCAGAGGGACCATTCAGATTAAGTTCTTTTCAACAAAAACTTGTGGACCATGGGCCAAAGCATTTCGTTGATTCCAAGAAATGATCTGTTTTTTTTTTCTTTAATTATAGTGTGGTGCAGAATATAAAGAGAATGTAAGCCCCCCCCCTTTTTTTTAATCTCACTTTAGTACGATGCAAGGCTATCATTTAATGAAGTTCTGTAAAAAAGCATGGATGGTGTATGCTGGAGCTTGACACAGTATCATAAATGTTCTCATTTACTTTTTGCACATTTAAGGTAATAGGGCAACCAGGCTTGGCAATGCTCTCGAATTCCTCATTAAGATGCAGTCTCCCCCTCTTTAGCATCATAGTGTGTGTGCACTTAAAACATGGGTATTTGCATTATATTTGGAAGTTCCACTCCTACCCTTAAGAAGAATGCCATTGGAAATGACATAGTACAAGTTAAGAGTCACATGGAACATTCTGAGAGCTGTTTAGATTTGAAAAGACCTCAGTTTCCTCATTATTACCTGATGCTCCCTGTACATTTCCTTCTAGTTCTAATGATTTGTGAGCCTGTTTTTATTAGGATCTTCCAGGTAATTTTCCCTTTCATTTCTCTAAATGTGTCCCCTGAGACAATAAAAAAGCAAACAACTTTGCAAGATCATTTTCCTTAATATATGACCATCATCTTTAAAAATACAGGATTTCATCTTTAAAATATTTTGTGAAATATATTTTCCCCATGACTGCCTTCAAGCAGTGGATAATTTTTCTCATATGCATCATTAGCGATAGTGCCCATAAGATATAAAATGTTCCTAAGGTCCCAGTCATTTACATTGAAATAATAATGATGGAAATCTTATTTTTTTGCTCATACCCTCTCCATTGTCTCAGGTGGCACCAAAGAACCATAATTATGTTTTTACTGTCTTATATAATTTTGAAAAGTGTCTGCTAAAGAGAATTATTAAAGTGTATCATGATGTGTTTCAAAAGTAAGAAGTTTATCATGTTTGAATAGCTGTAGATATTTCTTCAGGCAAAAAACTACATACCTAATACCTGTAGGCATAATACCTGAAGTGTAATCGATATATTTATTTCTAGAAAGCAACTAGATGAAATGTCTGTGCTAGGATATAATACTAGATGTTAGGTCACAGAGGACTTTGATTTGAGATGGTTATTCATTCATATTACTATCTTCTTCATAATTAATATCAGTGAGATCTAATTGATCTGAATCCTTGGGCTGTGCAAGTCCTGAGTTATTTGGGTCTCTGTCACTAGAAAATGAGGGTCAAAAATGACCTATTTTAAAAAAAAATAAGTCTTCATCAGAGTTGCATATTGAGTCAATAGAAATCACTTAAAAACCTAGTACTGAGAATAGATTGGATAAAAAGATGTTAAAACTTCTGTTTCATTCAAATTCAAATTAAAAACGGAACTGCATATGTAATTTTGCAAAGTATTTTCTTTATATCAGTTGGAAAGTTGTTGACAATCATTTGGCTTCCCTTGCCAGCAAGTGTCAAGAATGTCTGGAGAAAGAACACAAGATTCAATGCTGTGACATATATGCATGCATACTGAAATACATACTTCTGTAAAGACACTGCACTGTCCCTAGGACACTAGGGAACTATTATTTATCCACTGCATTGGACCAACTTTCTACTACATGCAGTGTACTAGGCCCTGTGCCCCCTGCCGCATTAAATGTGCAATAATTATTTCTCTTTTTTTTTCTACTCCCTTTCCCTCTTCTTTTCTCTATGAAAATATGCAAGTGTCTCCTGCAGGCTTTGTGTGTGTGTGTGTGTGTGTGTGTGTGTGTGTGTGTGTGTGTGAATGTCTTCACACCTTGTCATATTCTGTCTTGGCTAGGTAACATAAGGTTATCCATGTTCCTTTTGCAAGACAAACTAGCTGATGTTCTTCCACTTTCCAAGAAGAATGACGTGTAACCCAGGTTTTTCTCTTATAGGTTGTGGGACTGGAAAGTATCTTAAGGTGAACAGCCAGGTACATGCCCTGGGCTGTGACTACTGTGAACCATTGGTAGAAATTGCCCGGAATAGAGGATGTGAAGTCATGGTATGTGACAACCTCAATCTTCCCTTTAGGAATCAGGGCTTCGATGCCATCATCTCCATAGGAGGTAAGGCAGCCGGGTCACACATTCCCTCTTCACCATGAGCATAATGGTATGTGGTTGAGGCCACTCTCATGACTCAGCATCCGTTCCGTGTTAGAAAGGTCTAGACAATTCATCTTACCTAATCTTCAAGATAATTTCAGTGGGCTGAAATATTTGACAGTGCAGATGCACTGATGATTTATGTGATGCTTCTAACGAGTTAAACCTTCCCACTGTTATTATCATCCTTTTGGATGATTCATCCCAATGCCTTAGACTTATGAGTAAGAAAGTATTTAGAGGTGTTTTTCTCATTGAGAACGGTACTTTGTTGTATTGAAATGAAGCCAGATTCTCCCAACGTGAAATCGGTTTTCAGGAGCCCTGTGATGTATGTCAATATTAACAGAGTATCGTACAATGCGCACACTGGAGGAATGCATCATCCGATCTGCCATTCGCAGAGAAGGTGGACCCCCACCTGGCCCCATAATAGGTTGTTTTTATCATACACTCTGCTCTCTTACTGCCAGAGATTGTTCATGAAGCTAGGAAATGTGTTCCTCAGATTCTCCCAGCCAGTGTGCCAAATAAAGCACACAGGCCCAAAATGAATAGGAACAGCAAAGACTCATACCTGAAATATACCCAAGTAAGGCTTATTTTGCTCAATCCATGTATTCCTGAAACCTAATATGTGAGTCACAATTAAATAGGCCAGGGAAACTGCTGTCTAAGAGAATCCTATGGCAAGTTCTTTTGTAAAGCAAAAAAAAAAAAAAACTTTTGCAAAGCAAATTAACTGCTCTAATGCATTCTAAAAAAACTAAATCTACTTGAATGCATAACAAGCTTTATTTAAAGTGACCCTTTCTCAACCTGATTGCTGCTCATGACAAAAATACTGAAAAGGGGCGGTGCGATGGTGGCTCAGTAAGCAGAATTTTCGCCTGCCGTGCTGGAGACCCAGGTTCGATTCCGGGTGCCTGCCCATGGGGAAAAAGAAAATGATGAAAAGTACTGTATCTTCCTCTCCTGAATTAGATGAGAAATCGATTCATTCGACATCAAATGAGGGCTGGAGCACTGGGAAGGGGCAGGCCTGGATCCCATAACCTTAGAACCTGTCAGGACTGGCAAGAGATGGTTGCCATGGAAACCTGCTCCAGGGCAGCCCTGCTTCTCTGCAGTTGAGACTGTTGGGTCCATGCTGGTGGCAAGGGGTGCTCATTGCACTAAGCAGCACTACCCCACGCCTTGAGCCCTTAGTGGAAAGAAAGGCCTTGGTTGCTCATTCTCCCTAAAGAACAGAGAAGTCCGAGAAGCGTATTCTATGCTGCTCTTTTGTGTCCAGTGGCTTTAGGATCTGCAAATCTGTCTGCCTCCAGGCAGTGCCATTGGGCCATCACAGGGGCAGGTAGCTATGGAGAGAGAGCGCAGATGCCCCTAGTTCCATCCTTCCCTGCTTTCAGTTGAAGTCTCTTGCCTTCCCCACAGGAGAGGGAGCAGACCTGGTGACCATTGTCTAGTTACAAATGCTTCCTTAACTGGGAGAATAGCATGAACTATTTATGAATATTTATGAACTGTATCTATCAATTAGTGTAATGTGGTGATCATCAGTTAGGTTTCTGTACTCAGAGATTTCAATAGCCTGTCTTTCTTGTGCTCACCCATATGTCCTTCCCTATTTAGAATTCTATGCGTTGGCACTTCCCATTTATCCTAACAGAAAGAAATATATTTTTGGCTTTTCCATGTCTCTCAATAATAATGTGAGTGGTAAGGATCAGGCCTAATTATACATTCCCTGTATTGTACTGACAGGTATGAAGAAGAAACACTGTTTCTACTTACTTTTAGAACAGTGTGACAAAAATTCTAGGATGATTTGGCAGCGTATTAAAATAGTGCCAACCAGCTAAAAATTTTATGCAAGTGGTTCTCAGCCAGGGCTGATGCTGTCTTCTGGGGAACATGTGGCAATGTCTGGAGACGTTTTTTGGTTGGTACAACTGGTCGGCTAGTGGGTGGATCCCCCACGTCAAGAATTATCTAGCCCGAAATGTCAGTGGTGCCGGGGTTGAGAAAGCCTGTTTTATGCTAAACCCATAGATTCAGGCTGAGGTGTGTTTATAGGTAGAGGGGCAAGATGTACCCACTTGAAAAGTTAAATGACATATAAAATATCCAGTTACAACAGGGCTTTAAAGATGATTTTGTGTAACTTTCTGTCTGGTTTTGGAACCCAATAATTTGAATCCCGCCTACTTATTTTCTAGGCTCTCAACAGGAAAACATTGCTGAAGGATACATACATTGAGTTATCTTTTGCCTTCAAGTTGCAATATAATTTCTAGACAAATGGGTTTTTTTTTATCCTTTAAAAATTCAACATTGTTTACTGCCATTGACAATACATGGAAATATATCTTGAAGTCCTATAACACTTTACAATTACAAAATTTCTTAATAGAATATGTATGCATATGCAAGCATAATACGTTTCATTTGTAATCAATAAATCTTTATTTGTAAACTCTTACTTTTTTTCTTTTTCAAAAACATTTGGTTTAGCTGGAGACCCAGGTTCAATTCCCGGTGCCTGCCCATGCAGGGAAAAAAATATATATATATGGTTTAAACATTGCACTTATAACCTATTAAATATAAGTGTAATCATATGAAATAAATCCAGATTATGGATAAATCCATTATCTTGGATTATGGTATTCTAATAGATTGGAGATGGGTTAACATGTAGGACATGTTTAATAAATAAGTGAATATAAAGACATTCTTTCTTAAAAAACAAAATTTAAAAAAACCTTTGGAAGCTCAATAGAATCCTGAAATTTTGGAGACCTATGAGTCAATACTGAAAAGAGAATGTTGTATTAAAATCATACTGTTTTAATGGTGGGGTTTAATTTTCTTTTATGATCCCCCAAAATGGATACTTGGAAAACGCATCCATATGAAAAGGTCTAAAGAGAATCAGGTTCAAATTATAGCGATAGAAACAGGCCTGGATATTAGGATGTGTTGCAGCTTTCTGTTTTGCTCCCATTTGCCTCCTTTTAGCTCAGTGACCAAGACCCTGCGTCTAGAAATGAATGCTTTCAGATTAACCATCATGAAGGCTCTTTTTCTGGGGATGGGAATAAAACAGTCTGAGGCCTAAAGAGGTAAAATGTTAACCAGAGATCACAAGGCCAGTTAAAACTAGATCTAGGGTGAAATATATTGGTGTCCAGTTCCTCAACGCATTTTAACCTTTTACACCTCTAGTGTTTTTTCCCCTGGTGCACAGTAGTGTAAGAAATACCAGAGTTTTCCTGCCAGTGATAGGAATGAAACCCTGATTAATAGAAATACAACATGTGCCTGTTGAATGCTCTTCCTAGATAGGTTTTATCTCTACAATAATCTCATTTTAGAGTTTAATATCCCTCAGTGGCAGGAAAACTCCAGAGATGAATTTGCCTAAAGCCACTACTAACCTCTTATTATGGGGAGGGTTAGAGAAATTATTTCACCCTCTCTTTTTCCTTCATTACTTGTGTCCATGCAGAAGTGTCCAGGTTTTGTTTGAGACTAAAGTCCTACCTAAGATACATAGTAGACCTGTGTGTGGAAAAATAATTTGATGATTTCTTTGACACAATTCTGAGATCAAACTCTCCCAGAAGCTTACAGACTAGCCCTTTCTATATATATTGTCAGATACAAAATAATAATAACACCCTTGAGACTACAGAAAGGCATTTCTGATTGAGTCTCACTTTGACTTTATAGGGATTGGAAGTAAAATGGTGATTTTTTAAACTATGCCCAACCATTTTGTGTTATATAAAATCTTTTTTTAAATTATAAACGATCATTTGGATTTGTGTTGAACTGGCTTATCTTTGCATCATCTAAGCCGAAAAAAAAACTCTAAAACATTTCTCTATCTCTCCTTGGGTTATTTATTTTATTAACAGTGATTAGTGGTGTTAATTCCTTGGGGCTTTAAAAGTACTGATTTTTTATTAAAACAATGAATTATTGAATAGAATTCTCCCAGGGAGCACTTTCTAATTTAGTGATCCCTTTAAAATTTTATTAATCCATGTTGATCATCCTCTCAACAAAATCCATAAGGTTTCAGAACTGGAAGAGCTCTTACAGATTATTTTTTCTAGGCCTTTTATTTCTAAATGAAGAAAGTTAAAATCTATGGAAATTATAGATTGCCCAAGATCACCTTTCCAATTATTTCTACCATCTGCCCTGCCAACCTCCAATAAAGGAGATTTTTTAGTATATGTCAAAATCTCATCATTGTTCATACAGAAAACACTAGTATATAAAAGTGCGCATTCACACATGTATATATACATTGAGATACAGCTTCTTCTTTTTCAGTCATACATCATTTTTCTACAAGACAAAGAAGAATCCGAGCAATAAAAGAAATGGCCAGGGTCTTAGTGCCCGGAGGCCAGCTGATGATTTACGTCTGGGCTATGGAACAAAAGAACCGTCACTTTGAGAAGCAAGATGTGCTTGTTCCATGGAACAGGGCCTTATGTCCCCAGCTCTACTCAGACTCTAGGCTGTCTGGGAGAAAGCAGCAGTCTGCACCTACAGAAACAAGCCAACCCCACCATCCTCCTTGCTCTGAGTACAGCTGTTCTGTTTGTTTTCAGGAGACATGTGATTCCAGACGATCCCACAGCATGGACCACTACATGGCTGGGGCCTGTTGTGTAAACATTGCCAAAGAAGGTGAGGAAGAAAACGGATTCTATAACACACTGGGGAAATCTTTCCGGTCCTGGTTTTTCTCCAGATCTTTGGATGAATCCACTCTGAGGAAGCAGATCGAAAGAGAGAGACCCGTGAGAAACTCAGAAGGTTGTGTCAGTAGCACTGTATCAGTCCAGCCTTCCAGACACTGTAGTTTAGATTTAGGTCACCAAGAACCATTTTCAACCAAAGAGCAAAACTTGGATGAAGAAGTGTTTGTGGAAACCTCTTCCCAGAGAAACTTGGAGTGGCTGACAACATCAGGCAAGCTGCAGCATTTAAAGGGAGACCACCAGGAAGTTAGGAGAAATGGAGATGGTAGTTTTCTGGGTGGCACCAAGACCAATGTGAATTGTTTGGACACAGGTATCTTAGAAGGTAGCTCTTCTGGTGGTAAAATATTGAGAAGGCTTTCTTCAGTGGAATCCACAGATTCCATCCCAGATGGCACAATTTCTGTTAAAGAACAACCAGTGGACAGTTTGGACTCCAGAGACTTTATGCGTTACTACCATGTATTTCGAGAAGGAGAGCTCTCCAGCCTGCTGCAGGAGAATGTGTCAGAGCTTCATATCCTGAGTTCTGGGAATGACCATGGAAACTGGTGTATCATTGCAGAGAAAAGGGAAAATGATGATTGATTGGATCCTTTTAGACAACTCCTCCAAAAGATGAACTGCGTTTTCCTCACTAGTTTGGTATGGTTACCCAAATTTGCATCTAGTTTTATTATGTTTTAATCCATTTATGTTTTGGTCTGCAGAGTCTATGAACTGATCACCTTTTTAATCTTTGGGTAAGCACAATGCCTGACACCTAAAGCATTAGGTCAAGGGTATCTGTGTTAGATATTAATACAAGAGATCTGAAGAAGCAATATCAAATATTTTAATATGGTGTGGATTTGCTTCCCTTCAAAAGATGAAGTCTTATAAGAATATGTTGTTTTCCAGTATTACACATTGGTTTTAAAACATTTTGTTCTTAAATGTACCTTTAAAATACAGCCTTTTCTAAAGTAAAGGAGTAATTTCTGCTTCTCAGGTTATCATTTAGATCTCTGAGCAAGAGTACAGGTAAACCTGTTCCATTGCACAGATGCTAATTAAACCATGTGATCAATTGGTTTGCTGCCAAGACTTGGCTTCTACTTAAAATCTTTAGAAAAAGTGAGAATCTGGAGAGAGCCAATTACCCAGAAGAGTCATAAGGACTTTTCTGAACAACAAGCAGCCATGCTTCCAGCTAAGTAAAATGATAAGATTTTCAGTCTTCATGCCTTTTAAAAAAGGCTTTTAAAGGCACTGAAGCATTCAGGTACTAGGAATTTTTGCAAATATCCAAATGGTGATTTTTCCAACCTTATTAGAAGCATGAATATCCAGGGAAGATAACACCAAGATTGGCCAATGAGGAGTTTTCATCTGGAGTGATGCTTTTCTTAAGAGTTAAAGGGGTAATTGTAAAATGAGGACCTGGATGAAATACTGTTTACTTTCAACTCTGAAGATGGATAAGAGTAAAATAGGATTTGGCCTTGGTATAAGTATGACTGGGGTCTGTTGTATTTCAAAAAATAGTATCCAAGCATTGGTTTTACATAGTCATATTTTATTAGTTGCATTTGGAATTTAGGCAGAATCAACTTCTATTAATTAGAAGTTGAATTTCTGCTCCTTTATTGACAATTGAATAGCTCGGGTATTGTGTCGTCACTGTTTAGATTTAGCCACGGGTCTGTCTAAATCTGTGTCATGGGTCTTGAGACACCGATGTAATTAGGACGCAACTAGCAAACTGGAAGCAGAAATAAGCTGACCCAGGAACATGGTCTCAGATAGCTTTAAGATGGAGAAAATTGACCTTTTATGAAAGCCTTTTCACTGTATGGACCACAGTAATCCTTTGTTGAAAGCCAAATTCCTATTTCATTTTTTCCACTAAAATTAACTAAAATAGCTAAGATTTCATTTGTTTTGCTTTGTTTTTCTTCAGTGGTTGTGCTCACACTTAAAAATAATGATGCTGCTTTCAAAGCAACGTACAAGATTATTTGAAATGTGTATCTGAAAATGATTGCTGTTTATAGTTCTCTTTTGGTTTCAAAATAAGAGTGCATCGTCACCTTTTTGCTTGATGATGGCATCTAGTGGAAATGATAGATCTGATTTGTATTATTCAGTGCATTAGAGGAACAATGCGAAATGACATGGAAGTAGAATATAAATTAAAAGTTTATTTAGTGTGCTTTCCATCTCTTAAATTAGAACATTAAGCCTTGAGTATAAGTGGTTTTTCTTGGTGGAGAGGAAAGATTGTCAGAATGGAAAATATTCTTACAATTAGGGCTTGATGGACTTTTTATTATCACTGGATTTTTTTTTCTCTCCACTTTGTATAAAAAGGTTCTCTAAGGGGCAGGCCGTGGTGGCTCAGCAGCCAAGAATGCTTGCCTGCCATGCCAGAGGGCCTGGGTTCGATTCCCGGTGCCTGCCTATGTTAAAAAAAAAAAAAAAAAAGGTTCTCTAGGATGGTTCTTGGGAAAATATATTTTATAATTTTGCAGGACTGTAAATAAAACACCACTAAATAATAGCAGACTTTTCTTCTTTATCTTCTGAGCACGAGAATTCTGTACATCCAGGTGTTATTTTGTATGCAAATATTTAACTCCATGGCTGTATTTAAAGTGAAAATTAACTTCTGTCTTTAGATTTTTTTTTAAAGCCATAGAAGAGCAGAACTAATGCAAATATCTTGATATTTCAAAATCTCATCCATCTTTAGGATGGTGTTTGAAAGGAACCGCGAGTCGTGTGTGAATATAAACCCACCCAGGTTTTTTTGGTACGTGAACAGTCAACCTCAGCTTGCTTGGTTGTAGATTTTACTTTCTTTCTGAAGTTGTGATTACTGGATCACAAGAAGGCCGTTTTGATTCCTTCTCACATGTTTCCAGCATCAGTGCTGTGTCCCACTATGTGAGGTAGAGAAGAGGGCTGATTGGATTAAATTGAGGCTCTTTTACTGCTGCTTCACAAACATGGGATTTGAGGAATTCCATGTAAATAGGGAGATGGTTTGGGGGAAAGTGCATTAACATTGCAACGAATGCAATCAAAATGACCTTCTAGTATAGCCCACAACCTATTGGAATTTTTTTTTTTTTCCTCACATGGACAGGCACCGGGAATTGAACCCACGTCTCCGGCATGGCAGGCGAGAACTCTGCTTGCTGAGCCACCACGGCCCGCCCTGAAATTACTCTTTTTAAATTGTTGATACAGTGATGAAATGACACCACGTGTCATAGTGACTAGCAAACCATCTGCACAAATATCTTGGAATATCATATTGGGGTATCATATCCCAGATCCTATCACACACATTCCTATCATATCTCAGTTCCTTTTCAGGGCAATGTGTAATTCTTCCTTTCTAAGTTGGCCCTTCTATTTCTTTCCAAATCCTAGATGTCAGGGATGCCTTTGTATTTCAACTGACCATCAGCTGAACAGGCAAAAATTAGAAATAATCCAGAGAGAAAATATTCCAAATATAAATCAGCAAGAAACACTAATGTGCTTGCATGTTAATTCCACAAGAAGAATAAGCACTGATGAGTTTTTAAATATATATATAAATGTGTTTGGAGGGAAATAGAGGGTCAAACCCTTATCTGTTGAACTTGATGGGGGAGGATACTTATAAGAAATGCTCTGAGTGATCAGTTGGGGAAGGAGGGAGAAATGGGGACTAACCCCTGGCTGAACAGCTGCAGGCTAGAGAAACACAAATTAGAGCAGGCCTGAGCTGCTCTCTCTTAACATATAGAAAACGTAAACTAATAATAATAGCAATTAATTGTCCTTAATAACTAACACTTTTATTCATAATCTTCACCACAGTCCTCTGAGGTAAGGATAATTATGGTCCCCATTTTGCAGATGAGGAAAACTGAGGCAGAAAGAAATTAAATTGCCCAAGTAAGGGACAGAGCTGAGATGCAAACCCAGGTAGTATGGCTCCAAGTGGGTCCATTTTGACCAAAGTACCATCTACTCCCTCCCACTGGACCATATTTGCTGTGACAGCAGGACAAGCAGCCTTTCAGTGTGATTATCCCCTTTACAGAGCAGTGATTACACAGGTAGATAATGATTGGCTAAGTCATCCTTACATATCCCCCTCCCCATCTTTTATATTTATAGTTTTCATTTCATTTTGGTTTGAATACAAAAATAGTTCTGGGTCACAAAGAGCTCTGTGTTTATTTTTCTCCAAGTCCTCAATTCTTTAAAAATTGTATTAGTTTTCCCATTGTATAAGTGAGAAAAGTGAGGACTATTGAGGTATTTCATTCATTCTTTCCATTGACTGAGCCTGACCATGTAACAAATAAGTACAATATAAGGCAATGAATATTGGGTGTGATGATGGTGCATGAAGGGCCAAGCTGAGGGAAGGTGTTTTTTTTTAAACTATTTTTATTGTAAAAACTTATCATATAAACATTCCTGACACATAAACATTCCATACATGGTGTATAGTCAATGGCTTACAATATCGTCACATAGTTGTGTATTCATCACCATGAGCATTTTTTTGAACATTTGCATCACTCCAGCAAAAGAAAGAAAAAAGAAAAAGGAAAATCTCATACATACCTTACTCCTTACCCCTCCCTCTCATTACCCACTAGTATCTTAAATTTTAACTTGATAAAAATCACAAGTTATTTTAACTTTTGTTTCCCCTATTATTTGTTTATTTTTTTATCCATATGTTTTCTTTTGTCTTTCTTTATCCATATTTTTTACTCATCTCTCCATATGCTGGATGAAAGGACCATCAGACACAATGTTTTCACAATCACAGAGTCACACTGTAAAAGCTATATCATTATACAATCATCTTCAAGAATCAAGGCTACTGGAACACAGCTCAACAGTTTCAGGTACTTCCCTCCAGCCACTCCAATACACCATAAACTGAAAAGGGGATATCTATATAATCCATAAGAATAACCTCCAGGAAAACCTCTCGATTCTGAAACCTCTCAGCCACTGAAACTTTATTTTGTTTCATTTCTCTCTTCCCCCTTTTGGTCAAGAAGGCTATGCCAATATCATGATGCCAGATCCTGGCTCATCCCAGGGTTTCTGTCCCATGTTGCCAGGGAGATTTACAACCCTGGGAGTCATGTCCCATGTAGGGGGAGGGCAGTGAGTTCACTTGCCATGCCAGCTTAAAGAGAGAAACCACACCTGAGCAACAAAAGAGGTTCTCTGGGCATGACTCTTAGGCATAATTTTAAGTAGGCTTAGCTTATTCTTTGTGGGGATAAGTTTCATAGGGGCAAACCCCAAGAAAAAAGATTCGGCCTATTGATTTGGTTGTCCCCACTGCTTGTGAGAATATCAGGAATTCTCCAAATGAGGAAGTTGAATATTTACCCCTTTCTCCCCATTCCCCCAAGGGAACTTTGCAAATATTTCTTTATTCACTGTCCAAAGCATTCTGGGACTTATTGGGCCATTACACTAACCTGGACAAACCAACAAAATCTCATGCCCTATTCAAGATTCCATGTATTTATGGTATTCAGTTAAACTGACCATATAAGTTAAATTAAGAAATGCATTACCCAAAATATAAATTTTGGGGCGGGCTACAGTTGCTCAATGGCAGAGTTCTCGCCTGCCATTCCAGAGACCCAGGTTCGATTCCCAGTGCCTGCACATGCAAAAAAATATATATATATATTTATATATATGTAAATTTTGCACTAAATAAACATCTCTCCCTTTAGTCTCATAGAAGTTGAAGTTTTAAAATATGCATGATATCATCCTTTATCCAGTCTTCTGATAAATGGAGGAAGATTTTTCATATTTGTGGTATACCTATTATCAAGTTATGTTGTTTACTTTGAAGAATGCAATATGCAAAAGCCCCTTTTGGAGAATCATAATGCATATCAGCATATTTAATGTCTACCCTAAAAGTAAACTTGGACTTACTTTGACTGAACTTGCCCTAAAATTATTAACATCCTCTAGCACAAGACATCTGTGGAACATCTTTCAGAAAATATTCTGTCCTGTAGAATAAGATGCAAACTCCTTAGCATGACAGTCAGGACCTTCATAATTTGACTTTAAATTATTTTTCAGCCCCATCTCCTGCAAATAAACTCAATTTTGTGTATGTGTTGTGTGCACCTCAATCTACATTTTTAAACACTGCTTTCATTAGAAATTATATAATGGCAAGTAATTATCACATTGCCTAGTAATATACTTGGATTTTTAAATGTCCTAATTGCAATCCTTCTCCAAAGAGAAATACATAAGCAGGTTTTGTTCCATCAAAGGGCATATGAGATAAGTGTTATCACACTCCCATCCAACAGATGGAAAAACCATGGGAGTGTACAGGTAATACCGAAAAACCCAAAAAGAATCCTCAGCTCCTCTTATACCAACCTTAAATCAAAATGATGTCCGTTGTTTTGAAATTATAAACCCTATATTTGCAGTCTCGGTTATCTACCAACGAGGAGGGGGACCATTTACAAAGAAGTCCCATGAACCAGGAATTGAAATTATATGCAAATAGAGCAAAAGCCCAGAAATCTAGGAGAGCTGATGGAAAAGAAGATACTGACTGTGAATCGTCCTATTTTGATGCACCAGGGGTCCCACAGTTTGTGACCTATTAATGGGGATGTAAATAACTTCAATCATACCATGTGTTCTGTCCCCTCTAGAAGTAGGTCTTTCCCAACTGACTGGGCACCGGTAATCACATTATCTGGGAGGAATAAATGCTAACATATCATCTATTTGACCAATCTGCTGGATCACTTGTGAGAGGTGATTGTCACATTGGATCCCCCATGGCAAATAAATACATACTTTGGTGTTCCTTCCACTGGGGCTGGAAAAAAATTTACCCCAACCCAATTCATTATTAATTAATCCACATGGAACTGTACGTTTCCTCCATGCAGAAGATTTCTTTTTCTCTGGATATTACCTCCACCTAGAAAAAAGACCGTGGGTCACTGCAGCTAATCTGAAGCCAGTGTAACTGAACACTGAATGTCCTGAGTTGCAATTGCATTTGCGTCCACCCAGTAGGGAATTTGGTTGAATGACAGACATTTCTCCAATGAGTTAATCCTACCACTTCCATTACATTTTCTATTAACTTAGGGAAAGGGACACATCAATAAAGGTTTGCTTTTCCACTCTCGTATTTACAAAGAACAGAAACAATACTTAAGACTCATTAAGGTGTTTCCCATATGAAATTTCTGGGACACTTTATGTACGTGAAAGATGTCTGATTTTCTTTAGATGCTCTCTTAAATGTGTAGGTATGTAAATATATATATATTTTAGACAGTGTTTGCTGTCATGAGTGACCAAGGAGAAAGAAGTATTTCTCTTGTACACCAGTGAAACCATTAAATTAATAATTGCTGTAGAAATGTATTTTGTTGTATAGATTTTTGTTTGTTTGTTTCACGGAAATTCTAAAGATATTTAAGTGTCATTGTGCCTCTTCTGGTGTTGGCTTGTGTGTTACATATATCAAAAGTCCAAAAACTCTGTATTCCTACAATGTAAAATTACTTTAGCTCTTCGCGGAGGAAGCTAGCAATAGTTTTAAAAGCACAAGTTGATGTAAAATGTCTGGACTTTTTAATAACTTGAAGATATTTTATTTGCATTAATGATGTTCAGGCACTCTTTGTAATAAGTATTATTTAAAAACAGCCTAACTTGTGTATTTATGAAATGTATTAGATTCTGTTTAAGTTAGGTATCAAAGTACTTTATTTAAATGTTTCTAGACAAATAGAACCTTGCTTTGCATCTCCATTCTGAGTGCGACAGAACAGGTTCTTATCCCCTGTCAATTCAGACAGCCACTGCTCATTATAATCCCAAACTATTGAATAAATTCATATTTGAATTCTATTATCTTCGTCTGAAAGAAACTACATTAAGCATTTAGTAATTCTTTAATGGGCTAATAAAAGAATGCTACTGGCTAGAAAAGACATATTTGAAGATTACTAAAGTTGTATTAGACTACCTAAAAGTGAGCATGCGTGAAAATCGGGTACTGATGTTGAAAGAATGTCATTTTGTGTGTGTTGCTTGGAATGTGAGCGTATGTGTCCCTTCACTGACTTACTCCATCTGCAGGTGGCCAGTCCATTCTCAGTGGGGGGGGCTGGAGTCAGCGGGGAGAGGGTTTTGCCCAGCTCTGCTGTGACTCTAACACAGCCTAGAGGGGTGGCCTCTAGCGGCAGATGGGACCTGCCCCCCCACTCCGTGTGATGTAAGAACCACTGCATCTTCCAGTGACCGCCTGCCCCTTGCAATGGCTGCTTCCAGGACATAAATGAAAAATCCTGATGGTAAAGATAAAAGGAAATATGCTCTCTACCAATCCTTTTGCAAAAATCAGAAGTATTCTGATATCTGGCCGAAATCTCTCTCCGTTAAAAAATACTGCCGGTTTATTGTCTTTTGAAGTCCCTCACTTCTTTGCACCTCTACTATCTTCCCTTTTTGAAAGATCTAAACAGAAATTCCACTTGAAAATTATAAGCTGGACAGAGTTTTAATTGCTAGTTTTCTCAGTGGTTGGAAATCAGAAGGCAACCGTCCAATTCAATATGTGATGTTTGCCCCACACTTCCTTCCTCAGCAGTCCCGGGCAGTTCCCAGAAAGGTGCCCTGGTGCACGGCTTTGTCCTGCAGAAAACCGCCAAAGGCTCGAGCTGCCAGAGACCTTGGCAGCCATGGGCGTGAGCCATTCCACGTGAGCACTCAAAGGACCGACGTGCTCAGATCTGCTGACTCCCCTTCTGCACTGATTCCGGCAACACCCATTGCTTGTATCCCCGAGGCAGTTGCTCTTCGCCGCCCTGGGACCCCCAGCTCAGGTCCCATTTCCAGAGCCGTCACCCTGACCTTCTTTGTCACCATCCTACAGCCCCTTGCCATAGGAACCCTTTTCAACATTACTCTATTCTCCTTTGGTAATTAAAAGCCTGGCAGCATCTACAGTTTGTTCCCTTGTGTTGCCCCAATTTCAAAAGTAAGGGGGGGTGGAATTGAGTCTTCCAACTCCAGTCCCTGCTCTATCAAGTACCTTTCCCCTTTGTGCCAACACACACACACACACACACACTGCTCTGGCCTCCAGGAATGAGCTGGCATATGCCATTTTATAGGCCTTCTCTAAATGGGTGATGGAAGAGTTCTCCCACCGGCCACCAACTCCCAGCCTGCCTTCAGCATTTTAGCAAGAGTTCCAGCTCTGGCTGCTAGAAGGCAGTTCCTGGGATCTGCTGGTGTAGAGGGCCACGCCCCAGTGCCATTGATTTCCTGCATTTTGAGCCTCCTCTCCAGGAAAACCTTCCCTCTTAAATATAGTAGGTCCAAGTCACCTTTGGTCCTTCTTCTAGAAGACTCCCAGGAGTGAATTGTATTTTGTCTTGAGCAATTTTTCAATAATTCCCATATGCAAGGAACTTTCTAGGCCCTCCGAGATTTTATGAGACTATGATGCGATCCCTAGTCCTGGAGAATTGTAACCTAACAGAATAGATAAGATGTAACTCTTTCTGGAACTTTCTTTTGCTCCTGGCTCGGTCTCACTTAATCCTACTGATCTCGGCTTAAATGTGCCTGTTTTAGGCAGGGCTTTGCCTCTCATGCAGCCCAGATACCCAGCTATGCTCCCTCTCTGCGCCCCCAGAGCCCCTGTAATTGCTCTTTTGCAATTCGACACACATTTACTTCTTTAGCAAGTCTTTTCTGTACCAGAGTATACATGTCATGGGGGCGGGGAACCTGTCTTGCTCTTTCACTTGGGGCTCAAAATCGGCTCCTCGTTCAGCAGGGGCCCCCATCGGGCATGGCCAGGAACATGGGTAAACGAGAGTTTATTGTAGCCTGGCTTGGTGTGTCCAGAAGAGGGTACAGAGAACCCAGGAAGGCGGAGGAGAGCAGGGGACTTGAAGTTGGAGGGAATTTGAGTAATGGCAGAGAGGCAGGCAAGATGGGAGTCCATTGATGACAATGAGGATGGAACCATTTAGCATGCGGCACCAAGGAATACAAGTCCCACGCGTTCCTTTGCCAACCCTGAGGGGAAGACACTACTGAGCTCTACTCATAGATGTGGAGGCTTACGGAGGGCAGGCTACTTGCCAGGGGCGTATTGCTCCTGGGAAGCTAAGACGGTCAATTTTGCACTTGGGCCGATATGCATGAAAATTCTCTTTCCACTACCTGGTGGTAAGGTAGGTTTTGTGAAGGGTTACAAAAGGCAGAGAAATCTGGAGTAGTGGGTCGCAGTTGGACTCACTCTCAAGGGCCTTGGAAGCTGCACTGAGGAATTTAGACTTTAATGTATGCGCTAGAGAAGCTTTGAAGTTTGGGGGGGTGCAGGTGCTTTGGAAAGATTCTCGGGAGCAGAGCAAAGGATGGGGGTGGAAAAGGGGTGGAAGGGATATTCAGAGGGAATCCTTAGCAGGGGTCAAGGAGACAAGAAGCTGGGACAATAGGTTTAGAAATGAAAACATCCCGAGCTAAGGTAGAATGACCTAGAATCCGACTGGAGAGCCAAGGACAGGAAAAAGGGGAAAGGGAGCAACGCCTGGCTGCCTGGAGGATGGGCTGCCCTCCTTCATCCTCCCCCCAACAATGAGCCCTGAAAAGGCGGTAGGTCACGGCCCACAAAGGAAAGGTGGAGCTAGGTTGCCCTCTTCTGGACAATAAGAAAAAAGCCTGCCACTGAGAACTGAAGTCAAGCCCAAAACAATGGGAATGCCTTCGCAGAACCAGGTGATGCCAAGTTGCTACTAACTGGCCTTTCAAACACGTGGTGACTCACAAATTGGCAGCCAGGTGATGATTCAGACAAATCTGCAGAGCGAACAAGAGCCTGTCAGGGCAAGTCGGTACCTTCTTCTAATCCGTACTGTTTCAAAGCTGCAAGTAAATTTCGTGGTAACGAAACAGAATTATAGGAGAGTGGAGGTACCTAAGAAATATAAGCTGTGGAAGAAAAGTGAAGAAGGCAAATCTTTGGGGAATATTAACAGGTGATATAAGTAATCCATCTGTTGGCCTTTCGCTGCGACTGGTACGCGGGAATACTTCAGCCTCTAAACGGCTGAGATTTGGAGGGGGGTTCTAATAATTTGTAAATATTGCACGTGCAATCTGGCAGAGATAACAGTAGGAGAAAAATACCGGGCTGGATCAGCACTGAGCCAGTGGGAAGTGACTGACTCCAAGGTACTTCATCATGCCACTCCCACCTGTGGAAGGTAAGTGTCCTGGGCTGACCACAAAAGGAGCGGCACCTGGTGACTGAGCCAGACAGCCTGCCTGCCCTCCCCTGAGAGTCTTGAGAAGAAAACTGCAGCGGGCCGGAGATGCGCCTGCAGCACCAGCACCCCAGTACTCTCTAATCTCCACACCGCCTCCCCTCCCCTCGTTTTCTCAGCTCTTAGCCTTGGGTGCCTCCTGGCTAAGTCCTCAGATACCCCGGGCCTCAGGGACTTTGCACTCGCTGATCTCTCCACTGGGCAGGCTTTTCCCTGAAATGGAAGCCGTGCCCCCCTCACTTCCTTCCAGCCTTTCCTCAGATCACAACCTCTCGAGGTAGCCTTCCACAATCAACCCATTTAAAACTGCACACCGCATCCCCACCCCATCTATGCTTCGCATTTCCCCATTGCTTCCATTATCTTTAAATACGACGGTAGGTGGCTCACCAAGCAGAGTTCTCGCCTGCCATGCCACAGACATAGGTTTGATTCCCGGTGCCTGCCTATGCAAAAAAAAGGTAAATCCTGTGTATTCTACTTGCATATGTTATTGTCTGTTTCCACCAGTAGGGGGCAGGGCTCCCTGAGGACGGGGATTTGGAGTTTTCGTTGTTATCTGCCACATGGAGAACAGTGCTTGGCAAATGACAATCATTCAATATTTCTGTGATGAGTTAAAATAGGTCCTCAGCTCTGGCAATGTGCAGAGCTCACCCACACAGAGATTAGGCAGTCAACCGGGACTGGGCTGGGCTGGGGTGGGAGAGAGGGAGAATCCAGAAGTATCTCTGCAGCTTTCAATGAGACCCTCTGTTAACCCCCCCACCCCACGCCATGTCACCCTTTTCCAGGCCTGGGGAGTCTAGTCTGGGGATGAGAAAAATCCTTCACCGAGATAGTTGTTTTAGAAATTGCAAACCAAGAATTCACTGCCTGGATTTTCTGGCTTTGAAGAGACAGCCTGTTTCAAGAGCTGAAAGCACATTGTCCTAGCTGTCTGGTTACAGGAGAAGGCCATCGGGTACAAGTGAAAAAGAACATTGAGAGAGTCTGCCCCAGGGTGGCCCACGGTGACTCATGGTGGCTCAGCCGGCAGAGTTCTCGCCTACCATGCCGGAGACCCTGGTTCAATTCCCGGTGCCTGCCCATGCAAAAAAAAAAAAGTGTACTTGAGAGAGCCTGGCCTTTTTGACCAAAATTAAGGTATCAATGGCTTGAGAGAGTTCAAATAGAGTTGAGAGGCTACTCTGGAAGCTACTTTTTATGCAAGCTTCAGCTATATATTGCTATTTACCCTGGTTTGCCAAAGCCATTTCTGCCAATCCTACACAACACCTAGGGCTTTAGTTGAAACTCTACAAAGGTCCCAAGCATACTTTCCAACACCTTCAACCTCCAGATGGGTTCCTAGGCCAGATAAATCCTGAAACCCAGAGAGGCCAGCCTCTCCAGAACATCAACTAGTTCCATCCCCCTATCCCATATTATCAACAGCCCCTTCCAACATAAAAAAAAAAAAAAAATAGAATGGGCATAGTCCAAATACCCCTAAAGAGTGGGAGAAAGATCAAAGGAGAAGGTGGAGTTATAACAGAGAAGATAAGATTTAACAAATGAGTATGACTGCTGATTCATTCTATTGATACTTCTTTTAGTCTCTGGTGTCTTGAAGCAGCCAGAGGGAAAAACCTAAAATTGTGGCACTGTAACCCATACCAAACTCTGAAATCTGTCCTATAACAAACTATTGCGGTATGTTTTGAAATTCTTTGCTTTTTTGTATATATGTTATCTTTCACAATGAAAAAAGTAAACTGACTCCTATTAAAAAAGAAAACATCAAGAGCCTGGCTGAGGCTTGGCCATGAGGGAGATGAAGAAAGCAAATGGCTTACTTACTGCCTACTAGTGTTATTCCTTCATTCCTAAATTTTATTTCTTGAAGCTATTAGTACTTACTGACTTGTCTAAATTGATCCCTCCTGAGCATCAATTTTCTCATCTGTGCAATTTCTTCATCCATAAAATTAGGTTAATGATAACAGCTCTGGGTCAATCGAGGAAGATATCATTTGTGTTTTGAGTTTCAAAGCATCAGGAAAGGAAACAGCTGAGAAAGAAGGCCCCTAGTACACAATAAACTGTGATATTCCATCCAAATGTGTGACATAGACATTTTATTTTAAAGGACAAACAGGACAACAAAAATAGCCAGTGAGTAACTTCAGGTTTTATGACATTTCTTTTTTCCTTTCTGGTTGCAGAGAGAAAGGCATTAGAGTTCCGTATGGGTTCAAAGAGAACCAGATGCCAAATTGAAAGAAATATTAGAAACAATCATGTGTTCCATCACCAGCTCAAATTCCATGTTTTTAATTCACACGAACGTATTGTGGTGGTTTGAAGCTATATATACCCCAGAAAAACACAAGTTCTTCAAGTTAATCCATTCTGTGCATGTAAACCCTTGTAAATAGAACCTTTTGATGAGGCTACTTCAATTAAGGTATGACATGCCTCAGTCAGGATTGATCTTATTTCTCTTACTAGAGTCCTTTGTAAGAGAATGAAATGCAGTGAGAAAGCCATGGAAGCAAGAAGCTGAAATCCAGAGAAACCCAGAAGAGAAAGGAGAGACCAGCAGATGCCTCCATGCGCCTCGCCATGTGACAGAGGAGCCAATATTGCCAGCAACTGGACTTCAGGAAGAAAGCATTGCCTTGACGATGCCTTGATTTAGACCTTTTCTTTGGATTCTAACTTAATGCAAATAAATCCACACTGCTTAAGCGGAACCACTTCATGGTATCTGCTTTAAGCAGCCCAGAAAACTAAAACAAGCATCTTCCTGGTAGCACATCCAATGAGGAATTGCCCACTGGGGTCAGGGCCAGGTCAGGTTAGGTCCAGGCCCAGGCCAAGCTGATTTTCACTGTCCTCACCCCCACCCTTGCACTGCATCCATGCTGTCCTAATTGTGTCCTCGTCAGGTGTTGGTGGTCCCGAGCTATTCCCAGAAGTTTGCTCCAGGCCAAACTTCCCTGGAAAATACCTTAGCCTGAGGGTAGTGACTTTTCAGAACTTGGCTCTCTGTCTCTTGTGCCCAGCTTTCTAACCTGTGTTAATGCAACAGCTAAAGGAAATTCTCAAAGCCACCCTCTGGGTTGAACTTGGGTCTCCCCAAGTGTCATTTTATCCACTGCAACCCAAGTACAGTCTTTAATCCCTGGGTGATAAAAATTTGAGAAACACTTAGACTCTCCCACCTTGCATCCCTGAAGAATTTACACTCAATACTTCAGTCTTGAGCTCAAGTAATTCATCTGTGAAACCTTTTTATGGTAGATTGCATTGTGGTCCCCAATTTGGGCGTACTCCTGATCTTAATCTACATTCCCATGTGTGTGAATCCATTGCAAATAGGACCTCAAGAAGATGTCATTTTTAGTTAAGGTGTGGTCCAACTGAATGCGAGTGACTTTTAATCCGTAGTACTTGATGCCTTATAAAGAGAAGAAACTGGAAGCCAGAGGTTAGAGAAAGCCACATAGGAAGAAATTAGAAGTCAATTTGAACTGGAAGAGCCAACAAAAGAAGATGACATCATTATGTGACAAAAGGTAGACATGCGGGGCAGAGATATAAGGAACCCCAAGGATGGTCAGCAGTCAGTACCAGAATGCTACATACTCCAGGAGAAAGGAAGCCTTGCTGCTCTCTTGACTTTGTTCATCATTAACCTCAAAACTGTGAATGAGTCCTTAAATTCCTATTATTTAAGCCCATTTGTCTGGGATTTGTCATAGCAGCCTGGCAAACTAAGACAGTTTTCCAAGTTCACCCGCTTCACTCTTAACCCTCTCCTGAATGGAACTAATTCCTCTCTCTTTCATGCTACCATTTTTGTAGTACTTGAGAACTGAAACTAACATAATTTCCTGGGCCTATGTTAAATAGTTTCAGGACCAAACAAAAGCAGTCTCGCTGTTTGCTCTGGGAAGCTAAGCCTGTGCCAACTAAACACCTGTGTTATCAAGACTCATGGCTTGGGCATCAAGACTGGCTTCAAGACCCTTACCTCTTTGTGCCCACCAATCTAAAGCTATTGTGTCAAAACTCTGCCCAAGTCCAATGGTGCCTTGCAAGATTCACCTGAAAATAATCCATCCTGAGCCCTGACACTTTATAAAATAACCTTGACCAGATTTTCTTTTTTGAGATACTGTTAAGACCATTGAAGCTATGTTCTCCCTCACGGTAATAGGTCTAATAAATTTAACTTTGTTCAATCAACAGGTTTCTCTGGTGGCCTTTTAGAGAGTCCACACACCTATCACAGAATATTGCAATTATCTTTGTGGCAGCTATCTCCCCACTACCATGCCATTGTCCCCATCCTCAATTCATACGCACATACAGCCAGCACCCACTTTGAGGGACCTTGCCTAAACCAAAGCAAGGATAACAAAAGGGAGCCACTATCTTTTGTAGCCTAGTGTCACAAAAGAATAGTAAATATTGGCTAGAAGAAAAGTCTACTTGTCATGTACTCCACCCTGAGGCCAAACCAACAAGTGGCCTCTTTTCTTTATTTTTGTTTTTAATTTTTGTATTAGAGAAGTTGTGGGTTTATGGAACAATCATGCATAAAATGCAGGATTTCCATACACCACCCCTTGCATGGGTGTGGAACCCTTGTTACAACTGATGATAGTACATCTATCCATATGTACTGTTCAAGTCCATTGTTTAATTTCGTGTGTGGTATAGATCCATGGATTTTTTTCATTGTTATTCTGCTACCATATATACAACCTAACCTCCCCATTTAAATCATATTCCAATATAGATTTCAGTGCTATTGATTATTTTCCCAGTGTTGTGCTACTATCGAGGCTCATTTCTTTCTCCTTTCCTCCTGCAGGCTTCATATGCCAATCACCTCCCACTCCCCCATCATTACAACACAGAAAGATACACACACACACACACACACACACACAACATGAAAGAGCTGAAGGGCCAGGGAGTAGTTGCAAAAAGATAATGGTCCTGAAGGGGAAAGGTTTCCTATCAATCAGGAAAGAAGCAGTCCTATGGACGGTTTTCCCCCCATCCCCACACATCCCCACCTCCACTCCCCTCTCCCTTGAAGAGTGGAGAACAACTGAATTGAACCCAGCAGAGGAGCCGAATTCAAATCCAGCCACTCCTGTGGAATTTCTGGTATGTAATATACAACTTGAAGAGAAAGTTAAGGACTTTTTTGTGTATTCTATGTGTTCTTATGAATTTATTCCTTGCACATAATCACCTAACTGTAAATGTGTATGTGTGTATACATGTATTTGCAATTGTGTGTGAGATGGTACCAGTTTGCCAGTATGCCTACCTGTTCCTGATATTGCGTCCATCCTTCCAATGTTTATGTGGCATCTCTCACCACATGAAAGCCACCAAAGACAAAGAAAACCTACGTATAAAAAAATTAGACAAAAGGAACTTCTGGACTTATGTTGAAAGGAGCAAGGATAAAGGCAAGTCACGCAGCATTTCCTTGCTTAGATTCATTCTAAACTTTCTTTCTAATCCACCCATGAATAATTATCAGCTAAATTTTCACTACTGATGTGTTGATTATCTATTGCCTTGTAACAAATTACTCTCCAAATTCAGTAGCTCAAGACAACAAACACTTCTTATCCCATGCAGTTTCTGAGGGTGTGGAATCCCTACGTGATTTAGCTGGGTGGTTCCGGCTGGTTCTGGAACTGGATGTTCCAGTTGAGGTGTGGCCAGGGTGATGGTTATCTGAAGCCTTGGTGGGCAGGAGAATCCACTTCCAAGAAAGCCACTTCCCAGACAGCCTCCTCAGAGGGCTGTTGACCGGAGCCCTCGGTTCCTCGCTGGCTGTTGACAGAAGGCCTGGTTTCCTTAGCACATGGGCCTCTCTGCCAGGGCACTCACAACCCGTCCCAGAGGGAGCAATCCCAGATGAAGCCACACTGACTTTTATGATAGGATCTCTGAAGTCACACACTATCACTTTTGCATTATTCTATTCCTTACAAGTGAGTCACTAAGTCCAGCCCGGGAACTATTGACATTCCTTCCACATGAAAAATACCCTCACCTCTCCCAACCCCTCCCCGGAGCATCACCTTCTAAGTCAGGGTGAAAGGAGGTGAGGGTCCTCAGGTGGCATTCTCTAAGTAACTTCCTCAAGTAGAGTTCTTCTCTGTCTGAAGATCTTTCACAAAAGGGACGGTTATTTTAAATCTCTGTTAGTTCTCTATTGCCACATAAACAGCCACAAAACCTAGTGGTTAAATCAACAGGCATTTATGATGTGAGTTTCTGTGGGTACAAGAAGTGGCCTAATTGCCCAGGTTGGGACTGTCATGAGGTTGCCATTGAGATGTCAACTGAGGCTGATGTCATCTGAAGGCTCGATTGGGGCTGGAGAGTCTAAGCTCACTCACTGACATGGGTACTGATGAAACCCCAGCTCCTCACCGCACAGGCCTTTTCACAGACTGCTCAATGTCCTCATGATGTAGTCATTGGCTTCTTTTGGAGCAACCAAAGAGCCATTGAGGATGACCCAGTCTCAGAAGTGACATACCATCACCGCTGTCAGATTCTGCTTGCCATACAGACCCATCTGGATACAATATGGGAGGGGACCATGCAAGAACTCAAATCCCAGGAGGCGGTGATTCTTGGGGGCTTCCTGGAGGCAACTGGCACATCCGCTAAGGAATTAACACAAGGAACTGGATGAAGGAGCACCATCAGAGGCTGTAGATTCTCGTAATGTTTCTGCTGCTCTTCCTATGAACGTGATACAGCAACAACATTTCTGGTACCAGGAAGATGGGGATAATAGTTGTTCCTACCAGATGAGTGACGCCTGAATGAAAATGACCCACTGATAAACTGATTGAGAGGATTTGTGGAAAATAGTTCTTAGAAATCTGGGCACTGCAGGCATGTGTTTATCTGGGAGCACGTTGAAATCAGGTGCTTCTGGCGATCGTAAATCCCAGTTCCAACACTTACCAGGAATAGGGCCTTGGAAAAATCACTAACCTTCTCCAGGTCTCAGTTTCCTCAATTTCAAAAAGAGCATAATAATGGCTGCTTTAGTGAGTTTTTATGAGGATTAAGAAACCTAGCAAGTATTAGGCAAATAATAAATGCTAAAGTAA
>PVIY010023318.1:0-39462 GCA_004026745.1 Myrmecophaga tridactyla | reverse complement strand
GAAAGATTTGTGGAAACTCCTTATGTCTGAAGGGCATGATCCAACACTACTGCATAGAAAGCCGACGAGAGTGCTGTGGGACCTGTATAAACAGAGCCACTGCCAGTCTGGACTGAGGGGTTCAGAGAAGGGACACATTGGAGGAAAAGTAACTTCAGAGGCAGAACCATGGAGGCTGGAGTCTGAAGTCAAGAAGCCTCGGGCCAGGAGAGCAGACCCACCCAAGCCCGTAGAGAGGGTGAGTTTGCCCCAAAGGCAGAGAATGGGCCTTCCACCTCGTTCCAGTGGAAGAGTCATGCCACCTCAGGCCTTGGAGAAGGTGAAGCACATTCCTTGGGGTTTGGGGAGAGCCTGGCTGCCACCACATGGAGGGGTTGAGCGTGTGCCCCGGAGATGGCAGAGAGCCCGGGTGCAGCCCCAATGCTTGGAGAAGGTGGAGCCTAGAGAAGGGTGGTCTCCCCAATATCCCCCAAGGTTGCATTCAGAGAGAGGCAGGCGTAGGCATTTGGAAAGGGTGGGACTGCCACTGTCTAAAGCCCTGAGGATAAATGACTCTCAGACTTTGATACCTAATGGACTTTGCCCTGCAGGTTTTCAAAACTGTATGGGTCCAGTGACCCCTGTGTTCCTTCCTCCCTATGGAAATGTGTATATGTATCCTATGAATGTTCCTCCTTTATATGTTGGCAGCAAATAACTTGTTATGAGTTTTCAAAGGTCCAGAGCAAATGGAGAGAATTTTGCCTTAGGACACACCATGCCTGTAACTGACCTGATGAGATTTTATACTGTCTTTAATTTTGTACTTCATTTGTATTGCTGCTGAAAGGTTTAAGGATTTTTGATATTGTTATGAAATTAATGTATTTTGTATATGGGAAAAACATGTCTTTTTTAGGGGTCAGAGGGTGGAATGTGCTGGCTTGAAAGGAAGTATGCCCCCTAAGAAAAGCCATGTTTAAATATAAATCCCATTTCATAAAGGTAGAATAATCTCTATTCAATACTGTGTGTTTGAAACTGTAATGAGATCATCTGCCTGGTTGATGTGATTTAGTCAAGAGTGGTTGTTAAGCTGGATTAGGTGACGACATGTCTCCACCCATTTAAGTGGGTCTTGATTAGTTTCTGAAGTCCTATAAAAGAGGAAACATTTTGGAGAGAAAGACTTCAGAGAGAGCAGAGGAGAACGACATAGCCACGAGAAGCAGAGTTCACCAGCCAGTGACCTCTGGAGATGAAGAAGGAAAACGCCTCTCCTGGAGCTTCATGAAACAGGAAGCCAGGAGAGAAAGCTAGCAGATGACGCCGTCTTCGCCATGTGCCCTTCTAGCTGAGAGAGAAGCCCTGACTGTGTTCGCCATGTGCCTTCTCACTTGAGGGAGAAACCCTGAACTTCATCTGCCTTCTTGAACCAAGGTATCTTTCCCTGAATGCCTTTGATTGGACATCTCTATAGACTTGTTGTAATTGGGACATTTTCTCGGCCTTAGAACTGTAAACTAGCAACTCATTAAATTCCCCTTGTTAAAAGCCGTTCTGTTTCTGGTATATTGCATTCCAGCAGCCAGCAAACTAGAACAGATTTGCAATGTGCTTAACGTTGTTCTACCGCCCATCTTGCTATGGAGACTATGGATATAGCTACTATCACCCATCTTCCTATGGAACATATGGCGTCTCTGGATTCTAATGATTTAGTCTCCAATAAATTAGCATCTAACCTCAATAACTGGACAAAGCCTTGTTAGAGTTGTTTGCACAAAAATATTTAATATCCCAGAGTTTCAGAGAATTTTTCAGTTTGTACCAATGTCTCCAACAGAATCCTGGAAGCCTCAACTTTTGCTTTTGAAACTGATGGGATTATCTGTTCGCCATCTGTTCTAGTTTGCTAGCTGCCAGATGCAACACACCAGAGACGGATTAGCTTTTAATAAAAGGGGATTTATTTTGTTAGTTCTTCAGAGGCAAGGCAGCTAATTTTCCACTGAGGTTCTTTCTTATGCGGGAAGGCACAGGATGGTCTCTGCTGGCCTTCTCTCCAGGTCTCTGGGTTCCAACAACATTCCCCGGGGTGATTCCTTTCTGCATCTCCAAAGGCCTGGGCTGAGCTGCGAGAGCTGAGATGAGGAATGCCGAGCTGCTTGGGCTGTGCTACATTTAAGCACCAGCCAATTAAATCAAATATCATTAATTACAGCAGGCACACCTCTTAGCCGACTGCAGATGTAAATCAGCAACAGATGAGGTTCACGCACCATTGGCTCATGTCCGCAGCAACAAAACTAGGTGCCCTCACCTGGCCAAGTTGACAACTGAATCTAACTACCACACCTTCCAATAAAAGATTTTATTGGATTTAATAATGATTTGTGTTTTAATAATGATTTAATAGGAAATGTGTCTTTTGTTTTTTATGGTACTCAATTATTTGTAAGTGATGACGGTTACCCTCTACTCAATTATTAATGGTAGAAGTGATTTCATGGCTGAGAATTTTTTCATGAACCTCATAAACAAACATATGGATCGATAGATAGATCTTGTGAATGAATAATAACTCTATGATTATTCTCTAAGAACATATTTTCTCCATTCATACATCACCATAATCTGAGCTTCCCAACCAGTTCATCTTCTTATTGTAGAAAGATTCCACAAATGGAATGACAAAGAAATAATTAACCAAATCTTTGAGCTCACTGAATAAAGAGAAAAATGGAAACCTCTCAAAAGAAATATATATTCCTAAATTTCCAAAGATGATCAGTTCTGAAAGGATATTACAATTGATCTATTTTTTAACCACCTGAAAAAAATAAATAAAATTTCTAATAGATTTGTATATTTCATACATAAATTTGTGTATGTATATTATGTATTTATATATGGGTGTGTATGTATCTATATCTATATCTAAATCTATATCTTTATCTAAATCTATATCTATCTATATCTATGCTCATATCTATAGCTGTAGCATCATCTATAGCACTATATATAGCATCATCTATCTATCTACTTATCTATCTACCTACTTGTAAATCACCATGTTATTACTTGGCAATAAATTCAGTGCACATTTTTATGGTTGAAGCTTTTATTCAATTTGCATATTTACTTGGGTTTCATCTTAGGTGGACATTACTACATGCATCTAGAAATAACCATGTAAATTAGCCATTTGTTATGTCACCTAATCTAGCAGATTTACCAAAGCATTCATGAGATTCTTGAACTTGTTTGATTTACTTGTGATTATTTGGCTTCAAAATGACTCACTGAGGGTAAAACAAATTCCAGCTTTTTTCTTGTTCAGAATGAAGTGGAAAGGTGGAATAAATTCTGGGTGAAACATAAAAGTGAATTTAACATCCATGGCAAATACAGGGCCAAATATTCCTTTGAAATTCAAAAACAATTTTGAGTCCATGTTTTGCCTTAGATGCTTGCCACCAGTTGTAGCAGTTCATTATGGTTACAACTAAAGCACTTAGAATTCATTCCTTTATTCATTCAACAAATATTTATTGTTTGGAAGAGCGGTGAGCAAATTCAGTTGGGAAATGCATTATCAAAAAAGTTCCTTATGAATTAAAAAAAAATTCATCCCCCAAAATAAAACAACAGCAATAAATACTGGGCAATATGTTTAAAATCAGGCAAAGTAAATATAGTCATTGAAAACCCAAACCCAAGATATGACCTCATTCAGATGGGATTCAAATTTGGGATATAGGCTCAAACTCCCCTGATTTACTAACTCCAAAGAGTGAGATAAGGAAATCTGTTCAGTGCGCCCAATTGCCTTCACAGCCTTGTTTCCTATCCTAGTCTACATGTACCTATTTGGAGATTTTTTTAGGACATCCAGGTTTTAAGATACCTTGTATAAATATATGATTTTAAGAGTATTCATATAGAAATATTTTAAAAATTAAGATTTAATGAGCAATTCATACTTTATAGAAAAACTAGTTGGTGATTACCTGAGGAAAAAAATAAAGGAGCAGAGTACACAGAATTGAAAAAGAAATATATGAGCAAAAATATTAGGGTAAATGTAGGAATCTGGGTTGATAAATGAAATACTGACTGGGGAAAGTCTATAAGAACAAAATAGATCACCAGTCCTAGCACATATTTGGAAAAATGAGTACAGAAGGAGATTAAAGAGAGGTTTGACATAAAGGACTAATATATGAACTATGAAGAAGGATAGAGGAAGACAGAAAAAGTTACTTTTTAGCATGGAGCCATAACCATCTGCATTTTAGTCAGTACTTTAGGTTGAGTCCATTCTGGGAGAGTGGATAAAGGTTTATGGAGAACATTTTTGAACAGTTGTTTACGCTTATAATACAATAGAATTTTATCATTTGGAGTACCTCAGCTTCTAAACTAAGGTTTACTATGTTATTAAACCAAAAGATTATTTTGCAAGCTAACATGTAAAAGTCAAAAATAACTTTTATTGTGTTAATATACATAAGCTATCATAAAACATATAGGCATAACATAATGCCAATATATATTAGCTATTCTAATATAATATGCTAATATATTATAATGAAATATGTGTATCTATGTATGTATGTATCTATGTATCTAATAGTGTGTGTGTGTGTGTGTGTCTGTGTGTGTACCACTGCTCTGTGTATAACATAGGTGTACTGGTTGTCTAGGCTGCTCACTGCAATACCATGAAATGGTTCGTCTTAGGTAATAAGAATTCATTTGTTTATGGTTAGAGTCCAAGAAAATGTCAACATCAGGATATTATCAAAGCAATACTTTCTTTCTGGCTACTGGTGATCCTTGACTCCTCTGCCACATGATAAGCACAAAGCAGCATTTGCTGGTTTCCCCTTTCTCTGACAGGTTTTGTTGGTTTCAGCTTCTTGCTTCCATCGCTTCTCTCTTTTTCTCTTTCTCTTTCTCTCTCTCTGCAGCCATTCCATTTGTAAAGGACACCAATAATACCATTAAGTTCCATCCTGAAGGACGTGGGTCATATCTTAGCTGAAGTAGTTAGTCTCAACCAAAGATCTTACTTACAATAGGTTTACATTCACAATAATGGATTGGATTTAAGAACCTGTTTTTCTTTCTGGGGTATAAAAAGCTTCTTACCACCACAACAGATGATCAGAATATTTCTTTATTCAAAATATTTCCTTTCTTATGAAAGGAGATATATCCTTAATTTTTCAACCTGAGAAGTAAATTTGTGATTTGAGGACTCTACTTGAATGAAAAGTTTTTAATCTGATAGTAGATGGATGTAAAATACACGAATCAATCAAAAACTAAGAAATTAAAAAACATTTAGTTAGAAAACAGAACACTATCAAATGTGCATGATACAATAAGCTTCTTTTTTTTTTTTTTTAAATTTGCATATGGGCAGGAGGCACCAGGGATTGAACTCCAGACCTCCAGCACGGCAGGTCGGAGCTCTGCCTGCTGAGCCATGGCAGCCGCCGTACAATAAGCTTCTTAATGAGGAATTTTATTGATGGATTTTTAAGATTTCATGAATTTGAAGACATAGCATTTTTTTTCTCATTAAACGTGCAATCAGTTCTAAAACATTCTAATGGGCAGCTAAGAAAGCTCCAAAAGTTTAATGTGTGTGCCTCACATTGTGTCAAAGAACAATTAATGTGTTTCTTGAAGTAAATGAATAACTTGTTATGTTGCCAAAGAATGGCCGCTTGTTTCATCACACGTTGTGCTTAGAGTATAGAAGCATCTCTTTACACATGCTGACTTCATACTCAGTATCTTATTTTCAACAACAAAAAAATCATCACCCTCAACACCATGAGTATGACAGCAGCTGCTCTCGAGGCCTCAGCTGTGGCTGTGGAGACTTCAGTGGCCTGGGCAATGGCTGTGGAAGTTCCCACAGAGTGAGTTATGGCTGTGGATACAGAGGCTATGGATATGCCTCTGGCTATGGAAGCAACATATAGAGCTGCTGCCACCCATCAAACTATGGAAGATATGGATTCCCTGGCTTCTACTGACCCACTGCTCCAATAACCTAACTCCTGTCTGGCATCATGAGTGAATTTTGCCAAAACATCGTTGAATCAATGGACTGAGATCACCCTATTTAGCATCTATGAATGTCAGAGAACTTATCATTGAAAACCCTGTCTGCATCATGTCTCCCGTATCTTTGCATTAAGCACTCACAGGTGGTTTTTGTTCGATTCCCAATAAGTGACTTAATTTTGGATAGGAAATATGGCTTTTTTGTTTGATTCATTTAATTCTATTTTGTGTGCTGATATATGTATGATATATATATATAATATGTACACTTTATTAATTGTAAACTAGAAATAAAATACATACATCAACATGTATACATGTAAATAATGTATATGTATGTGTAAACGGATATGTAAAAAAGAGCTGTATTTTTTAAACTAGTCCTTCAAAACACTGAAGCAATTATTCTTTTTCTTTATTATAGGTAAATAAATTTCTGGTTTCAATTTGACAGTAAAAATATAGATTTAAATATATATTTATTCAAGAAATATACTTTTTCTTATATATTTTATATACTTATACTTCTCAATGGAGTTCAAAAATCTGAATTAATCCTCCAATCCCTTCAAAAATTTTTGCATCCTTTTTAAATTGTTTATACAAACAATTGGCATTGTATATGTTAGATATGCTTATTTATTTATGGTAAATATCCTTATTATTAAAACTATTCAGAGCAAATTGTCTTTATACAAACCTTATAATCATTATTCCTAAACATTTGAGGAAACCAAACTCTCTTGTTCTATGAACCTTTGCATTATATGTATCATAATCATTTGCTTTATACATATATATATTGCATTTACATTTCATATCATAATCATTGGCTAGCATTTAGTTTGTTATTGAAAAAGAAGCCTGACCTAAAATCATTGACAAACTAGATAATAAAATATAAACTTTAGCCTTTTAACTCATCTTACTTTTCCTCCTATGACAACACAGAGTGTTCTTAATCAACATCATCATCATCATCACAGTGAAGAATTTGTAATCCACTAAGGAAAATGAAAAAACAGAAATATCACCATTAAGCAAAATATTGCATGGTTTAGACTGACCAAAGTTTGACACACTCTCTCTGTGTCTCTCTCTCTCTGAATATGTAAAGCATCATTCCTTCAAAAATGGCCATTTAATTGACATGTTATTAGCCTCTGTGTTTCTTTAAGATTTTGTTCTGATACAGAGAAATGAACCACAAAATTTCTAGGTCATATGCTTTTTATGCAACTAAACAATGAGTAATGTTTAAACTCAACTCTAACTCAAAACAAATCAATAATAGTTAATACTTTCATCAATGCTACCTGAAGTTTGTAGCACCACAGAGGGTCGGGCAGGGAAAACACAGCTAGAACTCCACTGAAAGAGCAGCCTATGTACTTTGACCCAGTAGGACAGGATTTCAATGGAAGTGTACTCACAGCAGGCCAACATCTCCACAGTCCACGGACAATCCCCATGGAATTGAAAAGCAGCAATCATTAGGTTTAATACTGCTGTTGACCTTCTTAGTATAATCAATATTATCATTATTTTGTTCTGCTTAATATTGTGTTCACCTGTGTCTGAAGCAAGAGAAAATGTTTTGAAGTTATTAAACAAAAAATACATTTCTAGGGAAATGTGATACCACATGTCATCATTCCATCCATTAACATGAGAAGGAACTTTGATAATGTATTCAAATTTCCTAAAAAATAATGATGATCCAAATTATTATGAAAGATTCAATGGATCTTTTGATTCAGTGAAATTGGGCTTAGATAGCAAAGGGATTAAAGAACAAGTCAAATGTTGAGATAAATACTACTCAAAATCATAAAAGTAATTTGATCTCATGTCCAGCTTTAAAATATATTTTAGAGGAACCAGAGAGTTGCTCATGATGTGACAGTTGAGACCCTTGCTCTATAGTCACTGATGATACATCATTAATTCAAAATACATTTTTGAGTGCCCATGCTGGGTCATGTAAGGGAACAACTCTGATGGAAAATGTTTCTTCCAAAAATTACTCATAAATCTCAACAAAAACTTAGCAGTATGGTTAAAGCTGTATAAAATAAACAAGTTGCTGGAGTCCCAAATTTCAAGATATAGGCATATTTGAGTGTTCCTTAATCTGGTATTGGATCAGTACCATATATAGTTATCTAACTCTCTGTTGATCTCAGGGACTAAATGAAGATCAGGCCAATTCCCCTTAAAGACCCTCTCCTTAGCCCCTTTTTCACAACTGTGCCTTAAATTTAGAGGATTTCTGAAATTATTACAAGTTTCAGAAGTCCTTTTAAGTTTCAAATGATTTGGAATATATTTTAAATAAGTAATAACTGTATCAATATATTAGAAGGGTCTAGCTGATATCTTGAGAAGAGTTAGTCAGAAACTGTCAGAAAACAAACAAAAAATAAGTATAGAATAGGCAAAAGAAAAGTTAATGGCAAGCATATTACATTGACAATGGAGAGCCAGATGTAAGGATGCAGTGTTGACTTGAGTAAATGTGTTGTAACCAAAACCACTGTACCTGCTTCATAATTTTAACTGGCTGCAGTAATGAAGAAAAGAGGAAGGGAGTTTGATGATGATTCAAGTGAGATTTGAAACCATATATGAAATATGTGAATTGGTGATTAAGAGTAAACAAAGAGAGAAATGGTGCAAGGAAGCAGGCATGACCTTCATTTTTTGTAGCACTGAATCTAGAATCCATTATGGAGAATGGGCCCAAAGTATAGAAAAAGACCTCTTGTATAGCTAGCAAGGTATTTATGAGATGGATTTTTGATACCTGTGATCATCCCTCCACTTCTTAACTTTTTTTTTTTTTAATTTGCATATGGGCAGGAGGCACCAGGGATCGAACTCCAGACCTCCAGCACGGCAGGTCGGAGCTCCGCCTGCTGAGCCACGGCAGCCGCCCGTCCCTCCACTTCTAAGCCCAATTTTTCCATGATGTTAAAGCAGAGCAAATATTTTGCATACTGGTAGTATAAAGGATTCGTATGTAATGGTCAAAGCTCTAAAAATCTGAAAACGAGGTAATTCATCATCTAGTCTACACAACAGGTAAGCAAAGTATTTATTGATTGAATATCTTCTCTTATCTACTGAAGACAGCTACAGCCTTTGCTTCTTATCCTACAAAATATAAATGCCATTTGAAGGGATTGATAAAATTAAGAGTCTTAACTTGATTTATTTATTGGAATTTTCTGGCGATAAATTTAATAATCCCAGGAATGCCTGTAAAGAAAGGATATTTAGTTAGAAAGTCAACAATATCTCATGTTACTGATGTTAAAATGCCTGGTGATGAAGTCTTCTATCTAGGATATGGAATGTCATACTTGGAAGATACAGTAATTCCTGCAAGTAAAAGAGGCAGGAATGGGAACAACCTAATTAAGTAGCCAAACAAGTTTAAACATTCTCACCTAGTAGTGTTGTCAGGGAACAAGAGATAAATAGGTTGTCTCAGGCAAGCATAGTTCATGGAACAACACAAAAAGAGGGACCCATATATCATGATATTCCCGAACCTGAGTGTATAAATACACTGTATAGATATTGACATTCTCACTCCAAATCTTGCCTTGAGCAGCATGAAATTCACACCTAATACCAAGTGCTATTACAGTAACTTTTGTGGAGGCCTGGGCTGTGATTATGGCTCTGTTTCTGGCAGTTTCCACTGACTGCTCTGGCTCTGGCCAGGGAGGCTGTGGATATGGCTGCTGCCTCCCATCTTGCTATGGAAAATATAAATTCTCTGGATTCTATGAGATGAATTGCCAAAATTGCAAGCAGAGGGGAAATTTCCAAACATGTTTGGTCCTATCCTTATACTTTCATTGCAGAACCATCCTTCCAATTTTCTCCAGGATTAAGTGATAACTACTCATTGATGATTAAGCTGCTTCTGTGAATATTTGGTGCCTTTCTACCTCCAGTACTGATCTTCTTGATACATATTCAATATGTATAACCATTCAATTTTGTTCTCCTCATTTTGGTCTATATTTTTTTAATCACCATTGTCATCATGTTAGTTTTCTAGCAAGATTCTAGAGACAATTTGTATTTATGTTTTTATCTAATAAATTGATTTCTTATTGTGTAAACACTTTGGTTCCTTTCAGTGTTTTCATTTTTATTATTTTTAATATCTTTTCTATAACAGATTAAAATATACTTATGAAACAGTAAGTTTTGTGCCTAGTTTTTCACCGGCTATGATAGTTCGAAACTGTATGTACCTCAGAAAAACATGTTCTTAAACTTAATTCATTCCTGTGAATGTGAACTCATTGTAAGTAGGGCCTTCTGATGATGTTACTTCATCAAAGTTGAGGATATTGTCCACCTCAATCAGGATAGGTCTTAATCCTAATACTTCAGTCTCTTGTAAGTAGAATGAAATTCAGAGAGACAGAGAGAAAGCCACAGGGGGCATCCAGCAGCTGAAATTCAGTGGAAACTGGAAAAAAAAGGAGAGACAGGGAGATGCTGCCATGTGCCCTTGCCTTGTGACAACTAAGAATGGAAGGTCACCAGAAGGCAGCTCCAGAATGCCAGTCTTTGGGAGGAGAGTGTTACCGGACAAAAGTGGTATATTCTCTGCCTGATGCACTCAAATGACCAACCCCTGTGACATCAGGGTTTCAAAGAGAGAGAGAATATATCGTTAGGGGCAGACGAAGCAAGAGATCAGATGGCCTATCAGCCCAAAAAATCTTTCTCCCTGAATCGCGTAATTCTGATAGATTTATAGTATCAAAAGATGGTCAGGTTTTAGGATAATGAGCATAATGGCTCCAGAGGATGTAACGAGAGGTGTTTTAATTATTGAGCACGTGCAGATTGATTATATGCTTAGTCACAGAGCACATGTAAGAAAACGACAGTCTTAATATGATGATTAATGTGATTGTTAGCATTATAATAGGTATAGGTCACTTATAGGTTAAAGTCAAAGCTATTATGCATGTCAGGTGAGTTCATTTTGGTTATATCCAGCTTTGGTTATCAAGATAACTTTGGAATTGGAGAAGGTAATTTTTGGGTTGACCCAGGGCCCTTCATTAATAAAACTTAGGGGCAGTCTTTAGTGATCACAAGACTCTAAAGTTGAAAAACCTGATAAAATGAGTACTAGGGCAGGCCAATCACAAGGTTTTTTACAATCACAAGGGCATAAGCTAAAGGCTATACAATCTTCATCAGAGATCAAGGTAGTTGGATTACAGTTCAGAGATTTCAGATATTTTCCTTTACTATGATATACCAGAAAATAGAAAAGGAATACCTATATAATGATTCAGTAATCATAATTGTCACTTAAATTCTAACTTCTTGGTTATAAAAGCATCACCCTTGACACCATTATTTGGACTTTCTTGTAGCCTCAAAATCATGAGCAAATAATTCCCATTGCTTAATATGACCCACTTCATGGGATTTGTTTGACCAATCTAGGAAACTAAAGCACCAGATTATATAAATTTAAGAATATATAAAGTGGCATATTAACAATAAATTAAAATAATGTATCACCATCCATTCCTTTAGGATATCAGCCTTCTCAAATGTCCCCCAGGTGTTCCTGGGATTACTAAGGAGGTTGTGTTCTCATATTTATGTTCAAGTACATTCTGCTATGCAACCTTGTTGTTAGCTGTATATCATCTTGGAAATGCTCTCTTGGGCACAATATCTTTGCTGTTTTGCCAACCTTTCTCTCTGGTTGAGTTAGGTTGGGGGAATGGGAAGTAACACTGATTTGCTGGGCAGGTTAGTCTTCAACTGGATCTACTGTAGATCATGGTTTCATGTATGGATGATCCTCTTAATGCTGCAATGATGCACTGAAATCTGATGGAGCAGTGTTATGTAGAAAACAAGAGGGAAATTCTTTTCTCTTTTCTTTTTATAACTGTTAGGGGGCTTTAATATTCTAAAGATATTTTCATGCCAGATGATGTTAGAAAGTCCAATGTTAGTTAACACACAAGAATGCTTTATTGATAAAAATCTGTCTTTGCTGTCAACTATGGTACCATTTCTCAAAGTCAAGGAACCTGACTCTTTCTTCCCTCAGGATTTGTTCTCTCCCAGAGAATTTCTCAATTCCTCCACAAATATATTCTTTCAGGCTTGTTCCACCACCTCGGCAGTTCTGGTTAGAGATGTTGGAATTTTCTCATTCAAAGCAGACTGAAACTTTCTCTAAAGAGTTTCTGGGCCAACTTTCAAAGCAGCCAGAAAAACCTGCTCAACCGGTTAGTCTGACAGGGCCATACTTGTCTGAATCCATTTAAATTCAAACTGGGACCCCTGCTGTTTATCTCTTGAGATACTTTCTCTTTAAATTTCAACCAATTGTAAGTCTAAAGAGAGAACATTACCATGTGAAAAATTTCCCAGAGAAAACGGTTACATTTTTGCCCACACCATATTTTAGATTCCAAATGAGAAAACTAAAAGAATGGAAGTAAAAGAAAGGAAAAGAAAGATTCATAGGTCAAGGGTTCAGTCACTTTACTTAGAATGGCCTATGTGTTTTTTTGAGGATGATATGGAAATGAAAGAGATAATGTATATCCAAGTGCTGTTAAACTAGAAAGCATTACATCAAAGAATCTCTGGCATTAATTTAACCTTGCTAGTGGGATTTGAAACCTAAAGCTAAGTACGTTCTAAATCCATTGAACCATGTATGAAAGTTATTTAGATAATATTTATGCTTTAACCAAGAAGTGCAGCAGAATGATCTTCATAGATTAATAATGCTAATGCTAGTAATAATAATAATATTCTATATGATTTTTAACTTTAATGTGTATTTTTCCATTGTTCACTCTAAAAATGTAAAAATATTTGAACTAATATTAACATATACATTTTTCCATAAGATGTCTAAGTATATGTAAAGCTTGCGCTGGTAAACATGTACAATTTATTAAAAATAGGTGGGTGCTTTTAGGAATGTGTGCTTGGGATGTAAAATATGTGGTTGATCAATATAATTTGAGACAGACATTTCACTTTACTGAGTGTGGCCTTGTACACCGCACACAGAAGATTTAAATGTTGACCTTATTTGAAGGTCTTTTTGATTTCTTCTCCGGACTGGTCAGACACTATTAAATTTGATTTGTCTCCAATGATAATTAGTGTTTCTCCTGAATGTCATGCTTTTAGAAGCATATCGCAAATGCTATTTTTATGATCTTGGTTAGATTAGGAAAAAAACTGGAAGCAGGGAACATAAAATACTTTTCTAAATTGCAATCACTAAATAGTTGTGTTAGGAGAATGGAAATTTTGTTTGTATCTATTTTGTCAGTAAAATATCAGAAAGACATTTTACCTGAGTGCAAATAGGAGAGTTCTCCTGATTAGAGATATAAGCTCTGAGAGTGGAGAAGGCATAATAATGTTTAAGTGTACCCATGGTGTGCTAGTGGATAGGGACTGGATAATTTATGATTCAGAATTACTGTTAAAGGATAGAGTAAGAGGGTGAATAATTTCTTGAAATATAGATACTAAAAGTTAAATCTGTTAGGTTGGCCACAGTGGCTCAGCCAGGCAGAGTTCTCGCCTGTCATGCCAGAGAACTGGGTTCAATCCTTGGTGCCTGCCCATGCCAAGAAAAAAAGCTAAATTTGTTGTCACCACTGAAAAAAGTTTTACAGACATAGTAGTTTTAATCACATCTTATTACTGGGCTCAGATTGCTCAAGGCATTTGTGCTAGTTTGAATCTGTGGTGGACCATAGAAAAACCATGTCCTTTAATCCTCATTCAATATTACTGAGTGGGAGTATCTTGATTGTTCCCATGGAGATGTGACCCACCCAATTGTAGGTGGTAACTCTTGATTAGATGATTTCCATGGAGGTGCATCTTCAGCCATTGAAGGTGGAGTTGTTTACTGGGATCCTGTAAATGAGGAAACATTTTGGAGAGAGTTCCTTTTGTAGAGCCATGGGAAAGCCAGCAGACACCGCCATGTTTGCCATGTGCCCTTCCACTTGATAGAGAAACTCTGAACTTCATCGGCCTTCTTGAACCAAGGTATCTTTTACTGGATGCCTTAGACTGGACATTTCTATAGGCTTGTTTTAACTGGGACATTTTCTCGGCCATAGAACTGTAAACTAGCAACTTATTAAATTCCCCTTTTTAAAAGCCATTCCATTTCTGGTATATTCCATTCTGGCAGCTAGCAAACTGGAACAGCATTATAATCTAATAATGAAAATCATTCAATCAAAGAAATATGCTCTATTAAAATGAAAATGCAGTTTAATGAATATTTATCATACATATATATATATATGTTCACAATGGAAATTCAGGATAACTAGCCAATCTTCCATGTCTGAGTAAAAGTATTTTCTGGAAATATGGTTAACAAATATAATTGCTGTTCCCTGAAACGTGGACAACTAGGTTGAAGCTATGGACCGATCTACAGTTCTTGCTATGACTCTGGAGCTAGTGAGGCTTAAATATTATTATATATTTAGTTGTATGTCAGCTGACCACCTTGCTGTGGGCTCTGGAGACCACATGGATTCTGTAGAACAGTTGGCTGATAATGGCACTATTATCTATCCAGTTACTCAGGTCGAGTTGGAGAAGGTCCTTATATCTCTAAATTGGAGACTCTTTTGTGCTACTTTCTAATTCCTTAACATCTTTCATTTTACCCCTTTTCTAATGCCTCCATTCATCATTTGTCATTTCTATAACTCCCCTTGTATCCATATTGTCCTTTAACTCAAGACTTGCCACGCTTTCAATCCTTTGCTAAAAGTTTTTTTGTTGAAAATGACTCCTTATCTGTCATGTTGGAATGCAACAGATGCTGTTATTATAAAGAAAACGAGTCAGCTTTCAATGTGTTGCTACAGAAAAAAGTCTCAGATAATTCACTTAAGAAAAGCATGGACCATAGAGTTTTGGCCTATGAGGAATAGTGCTCAATAAACATTGACTGAATTAATATGTGTGCTTACTTAACAACAACATCTTTCATTATCTCCTCCTTCAACCTCAGATGGTCTTTTCTTAACTTCTCATAACCTGCCACTACTCATCTTCAAAATTCAATCCGAGTATTGTCTCTATTGAGATGTCTTTCCTGATCCCACCAGACACCTGACAGATTCGGGTGCAAGTGCTCTTTCCTCATGGAGACCTTCTCTATCTACCAATTAGCCTCTAGTCCTTTTATCGCTTTTTCTTCACAGTACTCTCACCAATGCTTGTTTATGCAAATATTATGCATCTTCCCAATGGAATGTAAATTTCATGTGGTAAGGACTGAATCCATTTTATTTACTGCTGCATCTGCAGTGCCTAGAAATTCTTGGCACACAGAAATTATTTCACAAAATATATACTGAATAAATTTATGATGGCACACCACAAATGGTTATTTATTTATAAGCCAAGTTCCCCATTAAATTATGAGCCTTTTTTTTTAATAATATGATTCCATGGATAGCAATGAAAAAATAAGCTTTATTTTTTTTAAACAAGCATTATACTATGCTCATCATTTCTGCAGCCATTATTTAAGCACATACAATGTTTAGATTCTCTGTTAAGTCCAAGTGCATGACCATAAGCCCATTTCAATATAACCCTTGAGTATTGCTCTAGTTTGCTAGCTGCCAGGATGCAATAAACCAGAAATGGAATGGCTTTTAAAAAGGGGAATTTAATAAGTTGCTAGTTTACAGTTCTAAGGCTGAGAAAATGTCCCAATTAAAAAGAAGTTTATAGAAATGTCCAATCAAAGGCATCCAGGGAAAGATACCTTGGTTCAAGAAGGCCGATGAAGTTCGGGGTTTCTCTCTCATCCGAGAAAGCACATGGTGAACACAGTCATGGTTTCTCCCTTGGCTGGAAGGGCACAAAGCTAGCATCATCTGCTAGCTTTCTCTGCTGGCTTCCTGTTTCATGAAGCTCCCTGGGAGGCATTTTCCTTCTTCATCTCCAAAGCACTGGCTGATGGACTCTCTGCTTTGTGATGCTGCAGCATTCTCTGCTCTCTCTGAATCATCCATTCTCCAAAATGTTTCCTCTTTTATAGGACCTCAGAAACTAATCAAGAGTCACCCAAATGGGTGGAGACATGCCTCCAGCTAATCCAGTTTAACAACAAGTCATGATTAAATCATATCTCCAGGGAGATGATCTAGTTACAGTTTCAAACATACAGTACTGAATAGGGATTAGAAGAAACAGCTACCTCTACAAAATGGGATTACAATTAAAACATGGCTTTTTTAGGGTACATATATCATTTCAAACCAGTACAAGTATCATAGGTTCTACCCAAAAGTGTTCTATGAAAGCCATCAAAAAAGATAATACTTAATCTCTGTCTTTCACTTTCCACTATCAAATAATAATGCATCCACCATTTTATCAAATTTTCAGAGGAAGAGGTTTTCCTTCTTCCTTTAAAAAAATGAATACATCCATTTTTCCCATTTTCCCCTTTCCTATTTTCTAGCTCAGTTTAATTTTATTTCATCCTTTTTTCCCTATCTTCATATCCTCATTTTCTCCTTGTATGAAGGAGCCAAAAATTGAGCCTGCCTGGCACCACCATCTATGCCCTGGCATGCTGTGCTTTGGTCCCCACAAACTTCATGAGGAAACTGCATGTTAGAAGACTAAAGCTCAAAGTCAGATAGTTTCTATAAGACAGAGCTGGATTTTGAAGTCAAGAAGTCTGAATACAGAAACCTAAACCAGAGAAAACTAAACTAAAGAAACCAAGATTAAAACCTCAGAATCAGACTTGTCTACCTTAAAGAGATGGCCTTGCTTCCCTTTTTTTTAAATCACTGAAAGACCTCAAGCAGTAATTTGTACACATTTTCTTCATTCTCACTTTCTTTTTATATCCCTTTCTAATGCAATCCTCTATTTTCCCCAATATTCTGTTACTCAATTGCAGTTGATATGACAAATGTTCCAAAAGACTTCTTGTAAATTCCAAAGCTGTCTTCTTAATTTTATTAAGAGATGCAGTGTCACTTAGTGGTTAGTCATGTGGTTTCTGACGGCAAACCCACATGAGTTAGACTTCCAGTCCTGCCACTTCGAAGGAAGACCCTCTTTATCTCGGTTTTCTTATCTGTAAAATTGGGGTAATAATAGTAAGAACTTCATAGAGTGCTTGTGAGGTTTAAATGAGTAATACATGAAAAATACTCAGTGCATTGGCATACCTCAGTATGCAATCAACATATGCTTATTATCATTTTTATTCTTATTTAGACATTTCTTTTGTATTTGGCTTTTTATCAATTTTCACTTATCATACCACTGCCTAACAAACAAAATTACTGAGTTTTAAAACAGAATAGATGGAGGGAAAGGTAAAATCTTGCATTCTACCACAGATCCCATTGCCTAGCCTCTTATTCTAGACGGTAATCTCATCCATGCTAATGCAATCAATGATCTCCTCTCTGCAAGGTGATGACTACCAAATCTACAACCCTAGTCTTCATAGATGGCAGACAAAATACAGGACACTCTTTTTAATCTGAATTTCAGATAAACAACAAATATGTTTTTAGTGTAAACATGTCCAAGATATTGAATGGAACATACTGAAAGATTTTGTTTTTTTGAATTCCAATTTAATTTGGCCCCCCGTATGTTTATTTGCTGAATATAGAATCACTATACATCTGGCCTTTCTTCTGATATCTATATGCCCGAAGAATGTTTTTAAATGTGTGTCCGTATAGACACCAGAGCCTCAACATGCTCTAGGCAGTAGATTATCCTTCCCACATATATATCCTTCTTATGTCTCTGCTTTCTTTTGGGGCATTTCCATCCACCTACCTCAGGCTCTAGGATTGAAATCTCAGGGTCATTAAAATAATTGTCAATTTCTTTTCGTCTCTTCATTCTTTTGATACTAATTCTCTTTAATACTGCCATTTGAATGTTCTTCAAAAAGATTCTATTTTCTCTATCCTCAATTTACTTTCCTTATTTCAAGTCTCTTCATGTCTTCATCACAATAGTCTCTAATAAGGATTGCAATAAACCAACATTTACTCCCTTCACATCTTAACATGCCATTCTGTAGTAGGGGACAGGCCAAGGATGACCTGCTGCCTTTCCCTGAAACATACAAATAAACCTTGTGTTTGGGACTAGATGTGTTAGCCTAAATCCTAGGGAAAGACGATAAACATGGGCTGACACCCTTGTCCTTGGAAACACCTAGAGATAAAGCTCAACCCTAGCAGATAGTGGTCTGCTAGCACATTCTTTTCCTTTTTGTCCTGAGTATCTGTAAACATTCACAGGAGACTGCTTGGCTGGGCATGGGTGTTTCATGGCTTTGGGCTCATCTCCACTACTGTATCTCTTCCTACCAGAGAGGGAACAAGGTCTCTTACCCATAGCATATGAGAGAAAGTTGAACGTCTCCCTATGCCAGATACAGAAGGAGATGAGCTGGCTATGGAAGACCAATGTTCATCAGTGAAGCTGACTTTGCTGTCTCTTCATTATGTGAGTAAACATTGTTTCATCCAATGCCTTTGTAAGTTGTGTCTTTTTTTGGCATCTGTGACACCTAAGTTGGAATAGGTTGACATCTCTTTGCTATCCTCCATAGGGTAGGACTCCTAATCTGGAGGTGGTAATTGGTATTTTTCCTTTACCACATTCCCCCGCATGTCCATCTTATTGGATTGAAACCTAGAATTTGAAGTCACAGTGCTTGATTCCAATATTCTTGATTAGTGAATTAACTAACATAAGGAATAACATACAGATTAACCTTTTGATCTCGGACAAGTTATTTTACCTCACTAAGTCTTATTTTTGTTATCTGAAATTTGATGAAACTCTTACTGCTTTCCCTATAATAAGGTGAGGATTAAATGAGCCAATGTTTGAGAAGCACAAGTGAATGACCAAACACAAAGTAAACAATAGACATTAGCGACAATTATCATTACAAACATATAACTTTTTTCCCTTTTTTACCCAATGAAAAAACATTCTCATCTTGTAGCACCCAGTATATAAAAATTACTTTGGCATCAGGTCCAGAAAAAATTAGTTTATCTTCAATAATATGCTTTGCACATATTTTCCTCTTTCCACAATGACCTTTATTATAAAATATGTTTATCTTTCTTCCCTGCTCAGAAGTGAACTTCAGTGAACTTTTTATTTACTCAACTTTTATACACCTACATTGAACTCATAACAGAACCAAATAGTTAAATGTGTTACTTCCTTATTTCACCTATGGCTATAATACTAGGTGTCTATTAAACTTGATATGTTTCTATTATAAGTTTCATTTCTATTATGCTGTATTTTCATGCTAACATTATAGCTGGAATAATTGCCAAAGTTTTATATAGCCCTTATGAAACAACATAGATTACTTCTAGGCAGAAAGCAAATGTACAATAAAAGAGCAATAAATTATTACAACCCCATTCCAATAGTACTGTAATTGTATGAAGAGGCCTGAACCCAGGGTCTCTCCAGCAGCCCAGTTATTACTTCTTTCACTTCCAAGCCTCTGTTCAGAGATCTTAGGGACAGAACTATTTAATAAGTAAGGGAACAGTTGAAGGAAACTAAGTTAGCATCACTGTTTTCTTTGTTCACTTTGCTCTAGAATAAAGAATAGGAGGAGAAATGGAAGGTATCATGTACAATTCTTGAGATCAAGAGATGGAAATCACTTACAAAAAAGAATTGTGCTAAGAATTCGGGTAGCTCAAGGAACCTGTGGGAAGGCTGGGAGATTAGACTGACATTCTGTAAAGTGTTAAGGACTGTGAAGAGAGCTAGGATAGAAACCAAGCCAATACCTTAGCAATAGGTCTTGCTAGGGCATCATTTACCCCATTGCTGCCATGTTGCTTTGAGCCACTACTAAGGCTGGTCATTGCTACTACTGGACATTGCTGGTGCCATTCATTCTGTGTCTGGGCACTGAAGCTCTTGCCGAAATCTGAATTATAGTTTTTGCATCGCTTTTAAAAGATCGAAGACCAGGTGAAACTCTTGATTGGTCAAGTCTAAATCACATGCATATCACATCACTACAGAAGTAATGAAAGGAATTATTTAGTCCTCTTCAGGAGTCTGTACTAGGAGTCACAATTCTTCCTATTTCTTCTAAAATGAGAACAAGGCTTAGAAACTAAGTCATTCCCCCCAAAATCCATAAATGTCAATGACACAGAGGTAACTTGGAATTAAGTTACATACTGTCTTCCATGCTAGATTCAGTCCAGCAAATAATCACATGATCCTATTAGCTAATTGATATGAATGCTCCTGAAAGCTAATCTATTCTTCAACCACGACACTCAACAATCCCTTCAATTTTCTGCAGGTTACTAAAATTCCCCTGTGTTAAATCATCACTTAACACTGGTTAACACATTTGATCAGTGTTCAAACAGCAAATGCATTTCCTGGGAGTTTGGGAGGAAGAGAGTCTTGTCCATATCTCCCACCCTATCCCTAGTACACTAGGCACACAAGTTATGGGGCAGGGGAAAAAAGTCAGAGAAAAGGAAAGGACATTAGACGGAGCAAAAAATGCAATATCATGGGGGTAGGTCCTTGTGGTGAGAGACCTGAAATCCAGGAGATGGCAAGTGGTGCTTGACCTCCTAGGAATAGATGTGAGTGGGGTGGAGGACAGAGACAAGAAGGAAATGAACAGGACGTCGCCAAAGATAAACCACCTCTGCAAATATTATGCCCAAGATTTTAGTTGATCTAAAGTGGATTATAAACTATACTATCAAGAGGAGTCTATTGTATTCCCCCCTGGAGGACTCTAAGTCACCAGTGTGGTGAAATAGAGAACACCTGGGCTCTAAAATGTGATTCCCTAAGTTCATATCCAACTTGTGCACCTATGAGCTTTGATGTCTGGAGGCTGTTTTTACTTATGCTCTGTCAGTCATCTGTAAAATGAGGATAATAATAGCATCTGCCTCATAGGATGTTTATATTAAATCTGTTAATACATCTAAAGTTCCTAACACATAATAAATATTAATTCAGGCTTACCATTATTACATTTATTATTGCCATGCTGAGAAAAGTGCTGATTTCAGGGACTCAGTTGAAGTGGTTAACCTTTTAATAGAGGTTCGTTTTGAATAATGTTGCATAGATCATGATGTTAACATAAAGTATCTTCTTACAGAGAATATCAGAAGCAGTCACACATAATTAGTGAACCGAAATAATCGTTTGAAATACAGTTGGGGTATTACCTCATCTCATGGAGTAAGTTTATTATGAATCCCAACAAGGTTTCTGTAGAGGCCAAAGCTTTGAGGAAGGAAAAATTACCTCTAATAGGCACAAAGTTGATGAAAGGAATACTAAATTAAAACATCTTAAAGTGTAGGAGGCCCTCTCTTAAAGAAAAAGGGAATATTAAAGAGTTTTGGGGGCTCAGATGCTATTTGAGATTTAAAGGCTGCAGGTTTTACCAGCCTTACTTCTGAGCATTTATAAAGTCCCTGTGCATATAATGACATTTAAACTGAAGTAATTTGGCTTTTACTACTCAGCTGAATACATTTCTGTAATAGAGAATAAGCTGCTGTCATTGACAACTCAGGCTGCCACAGAAGCACTGGTATGGGTACTAAATCCTCAATGTTTTAAATCATATTCTTATCCTGACTGTAGAGAAAAAGAATTTGGAAGTCAAGGTAAAAAATAATGTACTGGCCTGTGTCAGGTCATGGAAGTTATACATCTTCAGTCATTAATTAAACATCCATTAACAAGAAGATACTAACATTATGCAGTCCTTGAGTTAATACCATCTTTGCCCAATTGCTGGGGCCTATTTTCATCATTTGTAGACCAAAATCTTTCAAGCATGATACTTTGTCTTGAAGTATTTTGATAAATCACTAAGTAAATATTTAATTGTTGTAGAATAAATTCCAACTTTAATATATTAGAAATCATATCGTCATCTTCTATGCTGCTTATTAACAATTCAAAGATACAACATTGAAAGAAGTTTCTAAGAGAAGGAAGAAATAAACTCACGAAATACTCTCATAGCTCATAGGAGGCTTGATTGAGTTCTTTAAAGGGCATTTTTCTTCTGGTGAATTCTTTCATGTTAGGGTTATGGCAAGCTATGCTTTTTGTAATGAGGATGTTTATTTTTTTTTTCTGAGTGGTAAGAAAAAGACACCATTAAGTTTGTTTGTTTTTTAATATGAAGCAATCGTATAGCTAGTACTCAGAGTAGCCCAGGATGCTAATGGAGAACTAAGACTTTATCAATCAAAACAAGTCAATTCAATTAAACAATCAAACAAACAGATTGTGCACTGGGTAGAGTAATATGCATTATTTATTATCTATTTTTTTCTAATATTTTTAGACCTTAAGGATTCAGCCTCTAGCCCCAGAAGAAAATACATATCTATCTTTATCACTAAAGAGTTGGAAGAAGAAATGACAACCTAACCTCAATAATGACTTAGCTTGGAATGTTAGGTCTATGGCACCAAATGCAGCCTACTTTATCCTTTTGATTGCACTAATACTGCAATTTAGAAAGTTTTTTTTTTTCTTACCAACATCTCATTTAACTGGTTGCATTTGTACAGAAACCATTCAACATTTGCTTTACCCCAATATTCTGTTTATATCTTTCAAAAAGACTATAGGAGGTGTGATTTTTCTTTTTATAATTTTTTTTTGAATCTACTTATCACTGTTACAAAAAAAAGCAATGATCTCTGAATATCAAGCTTCTTTAGTGTTGATTGGGCCTTCCAAATGGACGGTGAATTATTTCTCATTTTTAGTAATCACATACCACTGCTTTTTAGATTCCTGATTGTAATGGGTAGATACAGCATTGTTTCAAAGGCAATTTAAATTCTGTAGCTGATAAAATAATCTTAACCCTTAACAGAAACATGTCTCTGATTTCTGTTTAGAAACACCAATATATTATCTCTGCTGACTTGAGTAGTGATCAAATAAATAGAAAATCAGACTTCTATGTTGATATTTTTCAGCTTTTATTCCAATAGAGTGGCAGAGTCCAAATATCATATATCATTCACACATCATGACCATGTCATGTATGCTGTTTCCATGTTCATCCAACCTCTCTTGCCAATGCTATAAAACAAGGCCGTTGTACAAATTTATGTCCAAGGCATTTTTACCTTCTATGATGCTTCTTTTATCATTACTATGGAGCAGAGTTTCCTTTTGAATACTAACATTTGACCCAGAAGGTAAAGCCAAATACATTTTTTTTTTTTTTAATTTGCATATGGGCAGGAGGCACCAGGGATCGAACTCCAGACCTCCAGCACGGCAGGTCGGAGCTCTGCCTGCTGAGCCACGGCAGCCGCCCCCAAATACATTTTTTTAATTGCCATTTTGTTTTAAGACAAATGACAAACAATTCTTATTACCATTACTAATTACAAATTATTATACGATATATATGCCTTTAAATTTTTTATTTTAATAGAATTTCCTAAAATGTTGATTATTTGTCTGTACTAGCTATCTAATTATCTAATTGGTAGATAGTAAGATCTATAAGGAAAATACAATTTTCAAGCTAAAAACATGACTGCCTCTTTACCAAATACCACAGCTTTAACTTAGGCTAACTGATTTCTTATCTTCAAGACATTTCTTTCACTCTATTTGTTGATGCTTGCTGCTAAAAATAAAATAAATGGACATATCCTTTTTTATGCGCTTCAGTTAGTTCTTTTTTTAATTTGCATATGGTTAGGAGGCACCAGGGATCGAACTCCAGACCTCCAGCACGGAAGGTCGGAGCACTGCCTGCTGAGCCACAGCAGCCACCTGGGTTTTTAGCTCTTATTAGTTCTTAGTTCTTAACAATTAGTTGGTCTGGCTGGTTTCAAATTTAATCACCTGGGATCAATTCAATTGAATTTAACAAAAATCTCCCATCAAACATGTCATTTCTCACTTAACATTCTATCCTCTTCACAAATACATTTTTTATGACAGATCAGCAAGAAGACCCTTCAGCTCCCTGTTCAAAAAACTCATTAAGCTTACTATGCCTTCATTACAAGACCATAGTTCTCATGAATTTCCTCGACCTCACCAATTTTCTTTATTTGCCCCCTTTTTTTATTTGTTATCTGCTTTAGGCCTTTTTTCTTATTACGCTTATCCAAAATCTCACATGCTTTTCTCCAAAAATTTCCATTAAGCATTTCCTTCTCTGAAATAAGCAAACAAAAAAATAAATTCATTTTCAACATTTTGGTCTCCTTCAATTTTTCCTTAAGTATGCTGTATCTCTAAATTAAAGGGGAATAATAGAAAAAAAAAGACAGTCACGAAACGTTCCTTGAAACAGGCAGAAAGCTACAGGGGTCAAAAATACCCCCCCCACCCTTGTTTTGGTTTGCTAAAGCTGCTAGAATGCAACATACCAAAAATGGGCTGGCTTTATTACATTAGAAATTTAAAATTCTAAGGCCATGAAAATGTTTTTTAAATTACAGCATCAAGAGGAAGATACCTTTTCTGGGGAAAGGCTGCTGATATCCAGGGTTCTTCTGTCACATGGGAAAGAAAGTACATGGTGATGTCTGCTGGCCCTTCTCTGCTGGTTCTGGTTTCAATGGCTGCTTCCAAAATATCTCTGGGCATTTCTTTCTTAGCTTCTACCAAGGCATTTTTTTTCTAAGCTCTCTCTCTACCCATGAGCTCTCTTAAAGGACACCGGTTAAGGATTAAGACCCAGCTTGAATTGGGTGGGTCACATCTCCATGGAAATAACCTAATCAAATAGTCCCACACATAAGAGGTCTGTCCACATGAGAATGGATTAAAAGAACATGGTCTTTTCTGAGGTATATAACAGAGTCATACCAGCACACTCCTTATTATAAATATTCAAGCATGCTTTGCATTTGAACAAAATCATATGTGTTAACATATTTGATTCTTAACTTCCTTTCTATATGTGAGGACCATTTCTACAGGCTGTTTAAGGTCAATTTTGCATTTATCTTCATCTACATCAATGACAAGCGAAATGTATTTATTTATTTATTTGTTTTTTTTTTTATTTTTTATTATTTTTTTTTAACATGGGCAGGAACCGGGAATCGAACCCGGGTCCTCTGGCATGGCAGGCAAGAACTCTGCCTGCTGAGCCATCGTGGCCCACCCAAAATGTATTTATTTTATGAATGAAAAATATATAACGTGGTTTTTAAAAATCTAAAAGCAGTAAAAACAAAGAAGATAAAGAGTAAAGTACTCTTTACACCAATTGATAAAGCATTGATAAAATATTAAAGTCAATTGTTTCAGCTGGAGTGTTCATCAATTATTGTCACTGAGGACATATTTCAAACGTATCGATGTCTTTTCTATAAGTCTCAGAAAGAGATAATTGAGTCTTGAAAAATCAAAATGAGAAGTGGGAGAAAACAGAAAGAGTGTTTTGCTAAATTGCTTTGCTCTTGGCATACAAACATTGGAAAACACTATCATGGCTAGAAGGAGTTTGCAATTTTTTATATATATACCTGATGGCTCACTGGGAATTAATCACAATACTCATCTTTCATCTAGTGTTCCAAAGCCAACTTTTAGTGAGTTTAATAAACTCCTGTTTATATAAGCAATGTTCTTGTCAAACTGAAAATTACCAGGGTTATGGTGAAGCAAAATTTTATATAACACTGTCATCTCTTATTTGGGGCATTTTTTCCCTCTTTGCTGTTTGTTTTTTGAAGTGAAGATAATAAGGTTCTATGAGTGAATTTATAAACTATTGACTCTATAAAAATAATTAATATGGAGAAAAGTATAGTTGCAGGGAAGAAGAGAAGTGAGATAAGTTAGAATTAAGAATGCTAAGAAACTTAGAACTGACCAAGTATTTTAATAGTAACATCATATTTCAAAATAGTACATTCATCATTCATTGCCTAATTTAAACCAGGCATTTTGAATGCTTTTGCTTTAATCCTTACATAAACTCTGAAAAGATTATTGTCCTGAGCTCCAAGTGATTAAATGACTTGTCCAAGACAACACAACTAGTAAATGGTAGTTAAGATTTGAATCTGGATTCAAAACCTATATTTGCTCATTTTACTACATTCTGCTGGTATGAGAAAGCAGGGCCCAAAGCAATATTTAAGGTCAATTATGATTTGAAAGAGGTGGCAGATTGAGCATTAGTTGGCAAAACTCAATAGAGTTATGGAAGCTAAAGGAAAATAAAGAGAGAGTAGATCTTGATTAAGATCATGAGTTTTTGATTATGACCTAGAAAAACTCAAGAAGACTCTACTATAAGCCAAATATGGACAGTTCTCTATAGCATTTTGTTTGATCATAAGTAGTTTAAGGTGTTAGAATATGTATTAATAATACTTTGCATATAGGTGCTGCACAAGAATAATAATTTTGAGTAAAGAATAGACAGAAGAGTGATTTTATTAGAGTAAAATTTATGAGGGTCAGGACTAGCAATAATAGAGCCAGTCTAGTATGATACGATGAAGGAAGAGAAAAAGTGAAGCAAGCAATCAACTCTATTTATTTGTGTTCATTCCCTTACCCCTCTCCCTTTCCCTGATTCCCCCAACCCTGTCTGATAACATTTAAAGAAGATAAATTTTGCAATAATGCCCCAGGGAGGGGGGGATGACACATTTTCTTGAATGGGACATAACCTAGGTATTTGGAAGAAGGAAATGTAAAAGGGAAAAAGGCAAGAAGGAGTCTCCTCTCCCAGAACATTTTTTCCTAATTTCCAATATTGCCTAATACGTAAAACCTAACTTTTCTGTGCCAAAAGTGGTTGGGTATTAATAGATCCCAGATGGTATGTGCAGCACCATCTGGGAATAACATGAGTTCTTCGCTATTTGAACGGAGTTACAAAAAAAGCAGAATTTGAAAGTAAAAGTAAATAAATAAATAAATAAAACAAAATAAAAGCACTCACACACATGATTTTGGGGGAAATCTGCATGATTTGCTTATAACCCAAGAGCCTCCAGAAATCCCTGAGATAGATAGGTTTATAGATTTTAAAAAGTACTTTTTGTTGACTAAGGCAAAAAGTCTGCAGTGGTACCTTCTGGACACCAGGGGGCAGGTTACAATACTTCACTCTTTCAAACTTGCAGTTTGGAGAATAATTTTTAGAATCCTTTCATTCACTAGCTCGTCCTCCTCATCTCATTGATCACATGACTATTTTTCAAGACTTTTCTTGCTCTCTTGTCATATTCTTCTGGAGCTTAAATATCTGACGTTGGCTGAGGGGTTCTAAGTTAAGTATTATTTATACGCCATTTGAGAGCCATTTTAAGATCTGGAATAAAATTCTTCAAACTTTCAAGGCATTATTTCTGTCTCAATTATTTGTTATATGAAACCTGACATTTCTGAAGAAGCAGAATCTGCTGTGAATTAAGATGAACACAACCTAGTTTTCCGTGATTTCCTTGCTTTATGCAGATTAAATCCATGGCTAGTTAGCTAAGGATTATTTGGACTTTCTAAGAACAACTCCCAATATAATCAATGACTAGAGCAGAAGTATTCAAGGAAACATAGACATGAGCCCTGGAATATTATTTAGTATTTCATAAAAGAAAGTGATTTATTAGAACAACTTTTTTTTTTAGGTATTAAAGAGTATAAATATTTTAAATTTTATAAAATAATCCCTGGTGTACAGAAAGTATCAGAGCACCTTTTTCTCTTAGTCAACAAAAAAGAGGGATATCTATAAACCTATTGTTTACTGTAATTTCAGGATACATGATGGATGTAAAATTGAATACAAAGACTTTTTCATTTTTTTTTTTTTTTAACATGGGCAGGCTCCGGACACGGAACACAGGTCTCCAGCACAGCAGGGGAGAATTCTGCCACTGAGCCAACACTGCACCGCCCAAGGCTTTTTTTGTTTGTTTGTTTGTTTTGAGGAAAGATTTCAGAGTGTTAGTGTGTGGTGTAAAAATATCTTAGAGAAAGAGATTTGTCAGGCGGTGCGATGGTGGCTCAATGGCAGAATTCTCACCTGCCATGCTGGAGAACTGGGTTCAAGTCTGGTCACCTGCCCAGGCCAAAAAAAAAAAAAAAAAAGAGATTTGTCAGCCAATCGAGTTTTTGACTCTTGGAACTTAAGGAAACACAACTGTGTTTCAGTGATAGACAATATGGTTTTCTATGTGCCTTGCAGAATATTGTTTTTGTAGGACAGGCGCCTCACATAGAACAGGAAAAAAGGAGAACAAAAAACGGCAATTTCTGAGGTATCTTATAAATCGTGTTCATTTGCACTCTAGAAATATCCCTGCTGGTCAAGTGAAATACTTATCTTCTATCACATCTAATGCAAGTTAAAAGCAAAGCTTAGTAACTGTGTTGTAGTTCATTCATCAAGAAACTCTGGGAGTCACAAGTGAACACGCCCAGGACTGTCTTTATGACAGGTTTTGGAATGGCATAACAACACACACGTGTTCTTTAGCGACAAGATTCTCATAAAGAAAGGCCAATTGCAAAACCTTTCAGAAAGTCATCACTTTGAATGTACCATATCTCTAGTTCTTTAGTGAAAGGGTGAAAGAATTGCAGAAAAGCACAAATACTTTTTGACCTCAGCGTTGATGTTGAGCTAGTAATGTTTTCAAATAAGTTCTAACATTTTCTCACTCACACAATATCACAATGTTCTTGAACATCTGTTACCTGCCAAGCATGTACCCCAAATGAGATGTCATTCCTTCACTGCATGAGAACAGTGTGCCTTAAAGAAATAGCAGATTACAAGTAAAGTGATTATCATATCACAAAGTTAGAAAGTAGCACAAAATTGCAGAATAGAATAGGCATCACGATTTAAAACATCATAGCCTTCTCTAATTAAGTTAATTGCAGTTCAATAAACATTTTTGAATACCTATTGTTTTTCCTATGGAATACCTATATATCAAAACACCCAAGAACACTGTGACTGATGTTATATTCGATTTTTTAAAATCTCCTACCAGAAAGACTTCTAGATTAATGAAGCTTGGTCTCAAATGATAGAAAACAAGCATACATAAGTACCATGATAGAGGGAGAAAACATAGTTGTAACATATAAATACACTCTCATAGAGGAGAGGATCACTTCTGAGAGAGTGAAAGTAAGATCAAGGCTTTGATATAGTCTAGCACTTCAGCATATAAATAGGTGAACAAGGGCTTGGATAAAAGCAAAGGTACATAAAAGCATAGTTTAAGGGGGAAAAGATGATCAATTTGCAGTGCAGTAAGAAATGAATCTGAAAAACTAGCTCGAGATCAAATAATAGGTTTTTATATGAAAGGACTGAACAGAGAAGCATAGGTTTTTTTATTTAGACAGGGACAAGCGAATTTTGGTCCAAAAAATTATTAGTCATGTATCCTTGGATAAGTTGTTCTCTCTGATTTCAGGGACCCATACAAAGAGTTGTGAGAATTAAGTAAGATATTTCATGCAAAGCACAGACCATATATTCAAATAGCAACAACAACCAGGCAATTTGCATAAATGAGTAAAGGAAGGCCACTCACAAGGACTAAGGATGTCATATTTCAACATGTTTTCTCAGGTTGCATTTTTTTCCTTACTCAGACACACTTGATTACTACTATATTCAATATGTAGAAATATTCTTCTTTCACAAAAAAAAGTTCTATCACATATTTTATAAAATATAGATCCCTCAGTATTTTTTAAAATTTTGATAGAGAATGGAACTCAATAAGTATTTTACCACTTTTTATAAACATCTACTTTAAAATAGAAAGTGAAAGCACACTGAAAAATTGTAACCACATTAGTGCACAGCATAAAAGAGTAATAGACTGCAGTAAACTAGAGACCACATCTCGGGTAAAAGAGAAATGTACCTAGGGATTTGTAGATACAGTAGTCAGGCTGAATCTTATCAAATTTGTTATTATTTTTATAAAAGCCAGATACTTCTTACTCTCTCCACTTAAAGATGTTGAAAACATAAAAAAAAATGTAAGTGTTGAAGGAATCAACATCATGTCAGCTATAGAAAATGTAGAACACTCATCGGCATGAAAAGAGCTCCTTCATTGAAAGAATTAATAATTAATGAGGCCTAATTTGATTAACAGCTTAGGCTTCTGAATTAAGGTATAAGAATGTACCATAAATGCCAAAAATAGTAAATTATCAATAAGTATTCACAACTGCTAGTGGAAAACTACTAAATAACCTTAAGGGGAGGAATAACGTGCTTTGTGCATAGTTGAAGAAGGTAATTCTGTTTTATCATTCTCTGCAGAGGCTAGATTGAGAAAGAAAGAAAATAGACATAGAAAGGGTGTTAAGATATTGCCTAGAATGAGGTCATGTGGGCTACGTAAGGCAGTGGAATAGAAATAGAAAGAAAAGTTAACTATATGGGACATTGTAGAGGTAGTCTTTTATACTCTGATTGGCTGTGAAGATTAAAGAAAGGAGAAAGCAATATCAAGGTTTTGAATCATGGTATATTAGTAAGGATTCTCCAGAGAATGGAACCAAAGGATATGAGTGTGTATCTATATATCCATATCTATATTACATATATATCCATCTCTGAATATGAATATCTCTAGCAATCTATCTCTAAATTTATACACACAGATAGACACTTACTTAAATGTATAAATTTCAGGAATTGGCTTACATGAACTTGGGAGTTGGCCATTCTGAATTCCATAAGGCACACCAAATTCTGTAGGGCAGAGAAATTCCAGTAAGAGTGATGATGAATTCTTGAGTCAGATTTCTTAGGGGAAGCCAGTAGGCTGGAAACTCAGAAAGAAACAATGGGCACAGTGTTGATATGGAATTTCTTCTTACTCCCAGGTTATTAATGTATTTACCTTCAAGGCTTCCAACTGATTAGATGAAGCCTACCCATATTATGGAGGGCAATCTCTTTTACTTAAAGTCAGTTGATTATAGGTGCTCATCCCATCTACAAAATAACCTCCACAGCATTACCCACACAAAAACTTGTTCATACCTCCATTGTGTAGTAGCAGTACAATTTCCCTTTAGTAATCAGGATAAATCATCTTAGCCAGTACAGCAGCTCCCTTCTTTGCCTTAGGACTAAATTATGACAAATGACTAAAGAGCTGATATACCTCTGAGGCAGCCTTGCCAGCTAAAAGAAAACTGCTTCTGCAAGTGTTTAGTTTCCTGGCTGCGAAAACAATCATTATGCAGTGGGTTGGCTTAAACAATGGGAAATTAATGGCTCACAGATTTGAGGCTGGGAGAATTCCAAAATCAAAGTCTCATTAAGGCAACACTTTCTCCCAGAAGACTGTGGTATTCTGGAATTGGCTGCCAAAGATCCTTGTTCCTTGACTTTTCTGTCACATGACAATGCAATGAAATCTTTTTCTGGCTTCTCTGGATTCCATTGACTTCGGGCTTCTCCCCATGGCTTTTCCTCTCTGTTTGTCTGGATTTCATTCTGCTTAAAAGGATTCCACTAACAGGATTAAGATACATCCTGATTCAGTTAGGCCACCTTAAGTCAACCTTATCAAAAGGTCTTACTTACAATCGGTTCAAACCCACAGGAATGGATTGAGATTTATAATAAAATCTCTGTTTAATGGGTTCATATCAATAAATTCAGCATAATCCAACTTTATGTAATTTTCACCATTATTGCACACCCTTTAATTTCCATTTCCACATATATGCTCCAGATTTTTGTCTTTATAAATCGGAAAATTATGCTGTTTCTTTAGAATTTAGTATATTTTCTCATGAGTTACAGATTATACCTCAATTTTCAGGGCCTGATGGGGAGACTTCAGTCTAATTATACAACTGGAAAGCAAAGAGAGGAGGTGGGGTGGGTCCTGAGGAGAAACAATATTGGCTTGTAAATCAGCTACCTCAGAGGAAGTCGCTATGGATTGAATTTCATCCCCCCAAATATATGTTCCTATTTAATTCTGGTCCTGTGACTGTGTTCCTATACACAAATAGGATCTTTGAAGATGTTATTAGATAAGATGGGACGAAACTGAATTAAACTGAGTCCTAAAGCAATACAATTAGTGCCAGCAAGTCACCACCTACAGCCCTACAAACTTCAGAGGAAGAGTGGCCCTGCTGACACCTTGATTTTAGACATTTATTCTCCAAAACTATGAGACAATAAATTCCTATTGTCTTAAGCCTGCCTGTGTGTGGTATTTTGCTATGACAGCCCCAACAAATTAGATAAGTTTGTCTGGCAAAGCAGGGCTAACCTTTCCAGACAGGATTGGAAAAGCTGCTTCTATTTGCAAAGAAGACTCAGCAGAATTTAGGGATTCAGTGTTCCCTAGCTTCATTATAATCCGTCCATATGTCCAAATTCCAATTTTTCAGGATCCCACTATTTTCCAATCAATGTCCTCACTTAACAGAAAACATCCTGACTATTTGAAATAAAGTGAGAATATTGTCCATTTTACTATTATTTCTTGGCCTAGGATAATCAGTCAATAAGTGTTATCTTAACGAAAACTTAGAGGTTATGCTAGAAGCTTGTCATAAAAAGTCATTAGCTTCCTCTAATGAAAATTGAACAGGACATTATAACTATAAACATAATAATTCTATTTTGTCTCCTATAGCCTTAGGGTAACTAATTGTTCTGGAATTTGATAAATGTGCTGGATTTTCAAGCACTGGTTTTTATTACCTTGTCCAGAAACCAATCAGAAGTTCATCAAGAAGAATAAGTGATAGATGTTGTATTATCCAGTGTTCCCAAGAAAACAGAATCAAGTGGATGGAGAATGTGTATGTATGTATGTATATATATATATATATATAGCTATGGCACCTCACTAATGCCTGGAGTAACATAAAATTGCATTTTAATTGTCCCACCCCCGTATCAAATGGGGGTTAGTTTCAGAGTTCACAGCTAAGAACTATCTGAAGCTCATTTCAGGAATATATATATTCAGAGACAGAGACAGAGAGATTTGTTAGAGGAATTGGCTCATGTAACCATGGTAACTGACAAGCTTGAATTCACAGGCCAGACCTCAGGCTGGAAATTCCAATAAAGGTGAAGTTGTATTCCCCAGGAGAATCTGGTTGGCTGAAGAAGAGGCAAAACTTATCTTTATGACCTCTGAAATTCTCATTTTCAATTAAACTGATTGGTTTAGGATATTTATTATTGCAGAGTGCAATATCCTCTGTTGATTGCAGATGCAGTCTGCAATAGATGCAATCAACTGACTAGTTATATAAATCCATCTACAAAATACCCTCACAGTAACAATCAGGCCAGTGCTTACTTGACCAAACAATGGACACAATAACCTGGCAAGTTGACAGATGAAATGAACTATTTCAGATTCTTAATACTCTGCCAATAGATCATAAGTGAATTATTTTCACTATCCCTTTCATTTTTAGTGGTCTACCTTTTGGTGGCTTCACAACCACTCTACTCATTATCCACACTGAAAAAATATATTTGTCAAGTAAATAGCTTAGTAGTTCTTTAGATTTGTGATTTGGAGTCACTATAAGTATATATTTTGGGTGGTGATCAGCTATAGCATCTCACTAATACTGGAGTAATATAACGTATTTGTATTGTCCCACCACTGTAATGGGGGTTAGTTTCAGAGTTCACAGCTAAGAACTATCTGAAGTAGCTCATTCCAAGAACATACATCTAAAGAAATGATTCTAAATAGGGGACAATTTTGTCCCCAGAGGAATTTGACAATGTTTGGAGGCATTATGACGGTCAAAACTGGGGTGAGGGAAGATACTTAAACTGGCATTTAGTGGACAGAGGCCAAGAATGCTGCTAAACAACTTACATGCACAAGGCAGCCCTCTTTTAACAAAAAAGTACCCAGCCGAAAATGGCAATATGCTGAGAGCTATAGAAACTGTGCAAAGAAACTTAATTTTTGGTTAAGTATAAGAAACAAAGTGGAAAGGTAAAAAAATGATGAAAGAAAAATATGATACGCACACAAACACACACACACACACAGTAGCAAAGGACCAAAGCAAACATGAGAAATGTGATGGCCAGAAATAGCGCAAGATGGAGAGATAGATTAAAGACGATTTTGGAAATAAATTCTCTAAACATTGCTCTACCCGATAGTCCTCGTGTGCACAGCTGGGCCAGCTTTGTGCTCTTAGCAGAACTGGAGAGTTCTGAAAAATATGAAAACCTCATTAAGTGAAAGAAAATTATTTTTGTGAATATGCAAAAACATTTTATTAAGAGGTTTAGCTATTTCAGTGAGCAATAGGGAAACAATGCTAGAAATCCCTCTTGCAAATTGAAAATGAGAATCCAAGCAAAAGATCTAAAAAAAAAAATAAGAAAGAAAGAAAAGAATTTTATAAACCAAGAGATTACATACAATAATGATGTCTTAATTTGCTTTTGATTTGTCTTATACAGTTACTTAAATAGATTTTTTTGCAAATAGAAACTCTATTCCCAGAATCTCTAGAAAATAGAACCTAAGGCCAGAATTAAGGTGCTAACACTTTAATTCGGAAGTGCAAGTCCATGGTAAGGAAGGTTAGAAAGCATGGAAGTGAGATAAATAAAGATGCAGGGCAGTGTTATCTATTAGTATTCTGATTACTGCTCCATAACAAGGCACACATTTGTACACCAAATCAGCCAGCAGGCATGTCTGCCTGCCACATATGCCTTTTCCGGAAGAGATGCCAAAAATTCTCCTTAGAGTAAAACATGGAAGAGAGCAAGGAGGTGAAATTTATCTTCCCTTGTCCTCCTACCTCTTGTCACCTTAGGCGCTAGCCCCACAATGTTTCTGGTTGAAGCATGTTTTGGGGGAGCGTCCAGGAATCCAGATTCCATAATCCATGCAGGTTTGATAGGTTATCCAATGGCGCTTTGGCCAAGAAAGTGAGAGAAAAAAATGATGCTGTGGTGTTGCACAAGTACTCTGATCTAACACAGGTCATTTGAGAATCCTCCAAATATTTCTTCATAGATTTTTATTTTATTTTGGGTGCATGGTCTGGGAATCAAACCTGGATCTCCCGCATGAAAAGCATTCTACCTCTGAACCACCTGTGCACCCTCTTCGTAGATTTTTTAAAAAGCATACACCATATTTGCATAGGTTTCTTAGTGATTTTTGAAACATACTTTTTGTTTCAATAATGCATGTGACTGAATAGTTCAGTTTTCAACTTCCAACCTTATCTCTAAGAAATAATGAATTCTAGTTCTAATTTTAGAGTTAAAACAAATCTTGAAAATGATAGTAAAATACCTATGTTTTACATATGAGGAAACAAGCTTAAAGTGAGACAGCTTGCAACTTTTATAAATACAGTGATGGACTCAGATATAGAAATCAAATTTCTGGGCTCCAGGTACAGGACTCTTTTCTCTCCCCATCTTTCCAGACAATTAAGAGGATTGCTTTTGTGGTTTAGTCACATCAAGCAGAAAAAATAGCCCTTCAGAAACACCAAAATGCAAGGAATCTAGAACTCATGTAGTTAGCTGGCTTCTCAAGCTTCTTTAGGCTTGAGATAAGGGTGTGAAGCAAGACTCTGGATAATTAGCTCCTATAGCTGAAAAAGTCACAAGGGAAGGATGCATCTTATCCTAAAGAGAGTATATAAAGGATAGACATCCCTTTGTGGGAGGAATGTGGTAAAGTTTTGACAAAATGGATATGTGTTTCAGGGCTCTTTAAAGAGAGAATAACAAAATTCCTACATCAATTTCCTCCCTGAGTTGTTGGCTAGCCATTTATCACTTTAGAGAAGTCAGAAAGTGGCCATAGAGTATTCTGGCAACAAACACAGGTTCTAGAGCCAAACTGGATGGGTTTTAACTGGCTGCATCGCTTAGCAGCAGTTCTGAGGGTAAATTTATTTAACCAATGTGTGCCTCAATTTCTTTATCTTTAAAATGGAGGTTATATAAGAACCAACCTCATCACATGGAATGGAGATTAAATGCTGTGTATTATTCATTTGTTATGTAACAATGAATACTAAATTTTATTTATATTATTACAATGTTCCATGCATAGAAGGAGCTGTGTTCATCTGCAAAAGCACCTGACATCCTCAATCAAATGGAAAAAGAGGGGAAATTTTTTGTTTTCTGTAGCAGCCGTCTATCCTGAGACCCCAATTGTTGCTCCCAGGTAGAGATGAAACCACAGAAAAGGGTTGAGAAGAAGTAACTGATATATGCTCATTATAGTTAATAGAAATTAAAAGATGATAAAAGTTCAATAATTTCTTTGATTGGGAACTGGCAACCTCTTTCTGAAAAGGACCGGGTAAATATTTTAAGTTTTGTGGACCACATGGTTTCTGTTCCAACTCCTCAACTCTGCATTTGTAGCATGAAAAATACACTAGACAGTATATAAACAGATGATTGTGCTTGAGTTTCAATAAAATTTTATTTACAAAAACAGGTGGCAGCAAGGATTGGCCCATTAGCCATAGTTTTGGATCCCTTATCTAGAGGAAAACCTCTATGGGAAATCATTTATTTACATCATGTTCTCAATAGTATGCTTCTGTGTTGAACTTCCTTTTGGTATCTTTCTGAAAAAGATGTTAATGAGAACCAGAAGTTTTAGCTGATGCGGCAAAACTGAGGGCAAAGATTGTCAAATGTTCATATGACCCAGTGCTAGTCATAGCTCCACAACGCTTGCCAAAAGGTGGCCACAACAGTTTTGTGATCCTTACTCGCTTTAAAGGACATTTAGATATTTGTAGGAGGGAGAGGATAATTCTGAAATATATGTTGACCTGGGAGATTATGTCCCCTCTCTCTACTATGCATCTATGCATGTACATAGTGCTTCCATCTCCAGGAGTAGAGCAGAGATTATGAGCATCACATATAGAGAGGGTGATGACTTCCAAGAAGGGGAGTTGCCATCTCATTCTCTAGCTGACTGATTGCTCATCTTGGAATTGTGTGCCACCATGGGGACAGGGAAGAAAACTGTGAGAAAGTTCTTTTATCTCTTTGGGTTATTAAGACTGGTAGTCTCTATTTCTCTTTTCTCCTCCTCTTCTCCTCCTCCTCCTCCTCCTCCTCCTCTCTCCCTCTCTCTCTCTCTCTCTCTCTCTCTCTCTCTCAAAAAGCTGAAGTGAGCCATTGGCAATGGCTACACAAAAATAAATCTGCTTTAGGACCAAGCTGTTCCTCCATGGACAGTGCAGTAAGTGTGTTTGTTTCCTATAGATCAAGAGGGCCACCTCTAGGGTAAATAGATTCTAGCAGAAGAAAGCTGTGTGCGGTATAGCACTGAAGCTAGGAGCTGAGAGTGATGTGCTGGAAAGAGGTCATGGAAGGTTGTGTGAACTCTGACAGGGATATGGTTCAGTGCGGAAGTTGCAAAGTGTTGGGTGAGACGATAAGAAGGTTGTTTCTGGGGAATACAAAGAAAAGCTTTGTTAGGCAAAGAGCCAATATTCACATCATCTGTGATAATTGAGGATATTCAGTAGCAAAGAGAACTGCAGGTAGCTCCAGCTAAGTAAAAAGACATTTATGTCCCTGTTGAACTTGCTGAAATATCACCAGAAAATATGTTAATAAAATGAAATGAACACTGTGAAAGAATTTTCGATGTTTCCAAGGAAGGATGTTACAAGAGAGATTCTGAGCTCGAATGATTTAAGGTGTATCTTTCAAGGTAGGGAACTGATTGACATTTGGAAAATGTATTTATTATGTGATAGTTAGGATTGGTGGCACAATAAAAAGAGTGTCCTGATCTGCGTCTTTTGATTAAGTAAACTGTTGCTCAACTGGGGAGCTATTTATTTGTGTCTGAGACTATTATATCTAATAAATTAATCTGTAGGAATTTTCTAAAGCATACAGGGAAATGATTTATTGTTTTAATCGTACCAGTTTCTTGGAAAAAGTTTCCTGAAACATACAATTGTATCATGTTGACAAAGGTTGTCTAAAGCAACATTTTGGCACAGATGGCCTCAATTTCACTTCTTTTCTTCCCATCCCTTCTCTTTGGCTCAACATATGAAAAGCTAGGAGCAGCACATTGTTGAAAGACAAAGTAGAGTAAGGACGTTTTAAAAAGCAAATCATGTTCTTATTTCCTGGTAGACTATGGAGTCACAAGACAGGCTTGAACTGAGGGAAGAGGGAGAAGCTTTGATTTGGATGTAAGATCAATTTTTATATACTGGACTAAAGTTATTGCTAACATAAAATGAATATGTTTCTTAATATCTTATGGCAACTATAGATCTGTCTATTCATTGTTCAAGGATTGAGGGAAGTTAAATCTCTCAGAGCAAGTGAGAAGGGTGGTGGGAGAAAAATAAAGCATTTCCCTAATTGTGCCCTACTGGGTCCAGTCAATGTGTAGGAAGACATGTGGTCCTTTGGCTTCTGGTTTCAAACAGCTTCCCTTAGGGTGTTTTCTTTCTGCATTTCCAAATTGTCTCCGTCTGTATTGACGCTGAGTTTTTTTCCAAAATGATTCCCTCTCAAAAGACTCTAGCTAGTGAATTAAGACCTGCTTTGAATGGGCACAGACACATCTCCATGGAAACTACTTAATCTATAAAATCCCACCCACAATTGTGTGAGTCAAATCTCCATGGAAACAACCTAATCCAAAGATCCCACCCTAAACAATAGGTCTGCTTCCAGAAGGTTGGATGAGGAAAAAGAACATGACTTTTCTGTGGGGTATATAATAGTTTCAAACCAGCACAATCAAAGATGACCATCTAATAATAATCTATATTCTCTCCCATATTTTGTTTAAGGGTTAGACTTCGATTTACTGGGTCATATGTAATATTGGACATAGTAAGTAGCTTTTTGATGAAAGTTAAAGAAAATAAAGAATATTGCATTTAATTCATTGAAAATTAAATTCTATCATTTATCATTTTACCATTGTTTGTCACTTTGTTTAACTTATTGGAAAATCAAAATGAAGGTCATGATGATGGAAATTATGAAAACGTACCTCTCAGCTCTTTCACTATAGGGAGCTTAATTGATTGACAGCTCCAGTCGCCAGGCTCTGAATGCCAAGGTCATGTTTCCCCTAGGCTTATTTTTAGCCAGTGACTGAGTTCACAGGGGTACTAAGGCAGGCCTATTCCTGTGGGATATGGGACTCCTGATGGTTAACCGTGACTCAAAGATTCCCATCAGCTGTGTCAACATTTCTTAGAACT
>PVIY010023317.1:13570-39656 GCA_004026745.1 Myrmecophaga tridactyla | reverse complement strand
GGTTTCCATTGTTTTTTTGGTCTCTTCTTCTGGGCCTTTCATTCCCATAAGTTCTGTGATTTGTTTTTTCAGACTTTCGATTTCTTCTTTTTGTTCATCCCTTGCCTTCTTTATATCCTCCCTCAATTCATTGATTTGATTTTTGATGAGGTTTTCCATGTCTGTTCAAACATTCTGAATTAATTGTTTCAACTCCTGTATCTCATTTGAATTGTTGATGTGTTCCTTTGACTGGGCCATTTCTTCAATTTTCCTAGTGTGGTTCGTTATTTTTTGCTGGCGTCTAGGTATTTAATTACCTTAATTAGTTTATTCTGGAGATTGTTTTCACTTTTTTTTTTCCCCTTGGATTTTCTTGCTGATGACTTTGTTGTCTACCTGTTCTTTGACATTCAGTTCAGCGTATTCTAGTCCTCTAGCTTAGGTTTGTTTAATAGATCAGAATTTTTCGGTTTTTGTTCTTTTGTTTCTTGCCCTGCCTGTATGGTGCCTTTCCCCCACCCCTTAGGAGGGTCTACTTAGGTGTTTTAGACCCCAGTCAGATTTTCCCAGACCTGACTGGTCTCCTCTCAGGAGGAAAGAGTCAACTGTGTCAGTTTTCTCTGAGAGTGAGACCCAGCAGATTAAAAAGTTTTCCTATGAAGTCTCTGGACTCTGCATTTTTCCTACCCTGCCCAGTATGTGGTGCTTTTCAGCCTGGAGGTCCCACGAGCATAATGATGCAGTACCTTTAACTTCAGCAGACTCCCCCTGCTAGGGGCATGGTGGAGACAGAGGAGAGGTTGTAGGCTGGCTTTAATCACTTCCGTTTTTCCAGACTCTGGGGTCTGAATCCCTTCAGGGAGGGATTCCACCTGAGCTGGGCCCCACCCCTCTACTGGGGAAGGCACAGGCTCCAGACAAGCTCTCAAACAAGCCTGTTTCTGCCTATGCCTGGGGCAGTGGAGCCCAAGAAGCCTTGTAGCTGTATCCAAAGAGTAATCAATCCATAGAAACACAGCCACAAAAGAGAAAAAGAAAAATCCTTTTCAGAGCAGGACCCCGTTCCTCAGGTTTGCCAGTAAAGCGCTTAAGTTGGTATGTTGCTCTGTGTATCTCCAGGTCCTATGTGCCCCTGCAGGGCCCAGCCCTTTTCAGATTGGGAAAAAAAACACGTTTTTTTTCTTTTTTCTTTTTCTGTCAGCCCTGCCCCCTCTGTGTCGTGGCAAAAAACAGCGACCTCCACTTTTACTCAAGTTTCAGCTGAGCTGGGGGCCTATATTTAGTAATCAGAATTTCTTAATTAATTCCACAATTGGCATTTGGTTGTGCTCAGCCCCTGCTGCTAGTAAAATCTCTTTCCCTTTCCCTCTGGGAAGCAGCCTGTGGGGGTGGGCTGCTGCGGCTTGGGGAACTCACAGTTCTAGGGGTGCTCGCAGCTGGTCCCGTTGGTCCAGACTGGGGTACACTGTGTGTCCGGTCACTGATGTGGCCCCAACAGTTGTCCTGTACTGTTCTGGCTATTTATTAGCTGCTCTGGAGAACGAATTAAACCCCCCACCTTGCTAAGCCGCCATCTTGGCTCCTTTTCGTCAGTTCACTGAGTTTTTATATTATAGATAGACCATATGAGTGAGGCATGATAATATTTGTCTTTTTGTTTCTGACATTTCATTCAACATACAGTCCTTAAGTTTCATTCACATAGTTGCATTCCTCACAATTTCATTCCTTCTTGTGGATGCTCAGTAGTCCATTGCATGTATACATCAAAGTTACCCCTTCCATTCTTCAGTCATTGTACCCTTACACCACCTCCATCCATTGTGAATGGAAAATACTGCCGCCATAAACACTACTGTGCAAATGTCCATTCACATCCCCACACTCAGTTCCTTCAGGTATATAGTGAGCAACGGGATTGTAGAATCATGTGGCAACCTCACCCCTAGCATCCTGTGGAACCACCACTCTGCCCTCCAAGGGACTGCAACTCTCAATTTCCCTACTGACCGTGAATAGGTACATCTCTTTCTCTGCATTTTCTCTAGCACTTGTTTCTCTCTTCATTTTTAAACAGTTCTGTTTGCACATCATACAATGCAACCTAAGTATATAGACATACTTTCACCACCATAATCCATCCACAAAGAATCCATACCCATCCCCCATGTCCTCCACCTGTTGATGTTTAGTTTTGGCATAATATCTTTGTTACATTCAGTGGAAGAATATTACAGTGTTACTGTTGACTATAGACCCTAGCTTGTATTGATTGTCCTTTCTCCTGTATACAGTCCATTTTCAGTACCTTGTAATGTTGACATTCATTTGTTCTCCCTCATACAAAAACGTTTTTTTATTTGTACATTTAATCACCATCGTTGTCCACTCTAGGCATTCCTAATTTATACATCTCAGTCTTTATACTCTATATTTCCTTCTGGTTTCATACTCGCCCCTAACCTTTCTCCCTCAGTCATACTCACATTCAGCTTTGTTCAATGTACTTATATTGTTGTTCTACAATCAGGTAGCATTCTACTATCCATTTCTGAATTTTTACAATCAGTCCTGTTGTACAGTCTGTATTCCTTTAGCACCAAATGCCCAATCTCTACCCTATTTCTATCACCTGATAACTTTTGTTCTTAACTTCAACTTTCAAAGTTCACTCATTAATGTTAGTTCATATTAGTGAGACCATACATGATCAACTGTTTTTTGACAAGGGTTCCCAGTTCACTCAATTTGGAAAGAATAGTGTCTTCAACAAATAGTTTTTGGAAAACTGGATGTCCATATGAAATAATGAAGGAGGATCCCTATTTTATACCATATGCAAAAAGAAACTCAAAATGGATCAAAGACCTAAATATAAGAACCAGAATTGTAAAGTTCCCAGAAAAATACATAGGGAATCATCTTCAGGACCTTATGTTAAGCAATGGTTTCTTAGACTTTATACCCAAAGCACAGGCAACAAAAGAAAAAAATAGATAAATGGTGCCTCATCAGAATTTAAACTTTTGTTCTTGCAAGGGCTTTATCATGAATGTAAAACTACATCCTATATATTGGAAGAAAATACTTGGAAATCACGTATCTGTTAAGGGTTTACTATCCATATAAAGAAATCCTACAACTCAACAACAGAAAGACAGGCAACCCTGTTTAAAAGATGGCCAAAAGACTTTTTATAGACATTTTCCAAAGAGGATTTTCAAATGGTCAAAAAGTACATGAAAAAATGCTCAACATCATTAGCCTTTAGGGAATGCAAATCACAACTACAATGAGATACCAACCATTCACTAGAATGGCTATTATTAAAAAAAAACGGAAAATTACAAGCATTGGAGAGAATGTGGAGAAATAGGAACACTCATTCATTGTTGGTGGGAAAGTAAAATGGTACAGGCCACTGTGGAAGAGAATTTGGTGCTTTTTCAGAAGGTTAAGCATAGAATTACAATATCTCCTAGCCGTCCCGTTATAATTAGCTTCAGGTGTTAGCTTGGCCAGATGATGGTGCCAAGTTGTTCTGTTGCTGTGGACTTAAATCACCAGCATGTGAAGTTCATGTATGGCTGATTATATCTGTGGTTGGCTAAGGGGAATGCTTCCCACAATGAATGACGTTTAATTTAATTAGCTGGAGGCCTCAAAGGAGAGTTAGAAGAGAGTGAGGAGGCGTTCAGACCCAGACATTTGGAGATGCAGAAGGGAAATACCCCAAGAGAGCTGTTTGAACCCAAAAGCTGGGGGAGAAGGCTGACAGATGCCACTGCATGCCTTCCCATGTGACACAGAAATCCAGAGGAAAGCATTTCCTCTGTGGAACTGTAAATGTTGTAACTAAATAAATCCCCTTTATAAAAGCCAGTCCATCTCTGGTGTGTTGTCTTTGGGCAACCTTGGCAAATAAAACATCTACTTCTAGGTGTATACCCAAAAGTACTGAATGCAGGGACTCTAACAGGTATCTGTACATGGATGCTAATAACAGCAGTATGCATAATTGCCAGAAGTCCAAGTGTGCCATTAACTAATGAATGGATAAATTAAATGTGATATATACATTCAGTGGAATATTATTCAGCTGTAAAAAGTAGTGAAGTTCCCACAAAAAAAAAGAAAGAAAAAGGAAAAAGGAATGAAGTTTTGATATATGCAACAACATGGATGAACCTTGCAGACATCATGTTGAGTGAAATGAGCCAGACCCAAAGGACAAATGTTGTATGATCTTTCTGTTAGGAAATAATTAGAATAGGAAAATTTATAGAGTTAAATATAGGCTACTAGGGGATGGGGTGGGATAGGAAATGGGGAGTTAATGCCTAAATTATATAGTGTTTCTATTTGGGATGATGGAAAATTTGTGGTAATGGATGGTGGTAGTGGTAGCACAACATTGTAAATGTAAATCACAGTCCTTAAATATAAATTTGAAATACATATTTGGTTAAATGGGGAGATTTTAGGTTGTATATGTGTTACTAGAATAAAAATCATAAAAAAAATTAGAACTGTACAACACAATCAGTGAACCCTATAGTAAACTGTGGACTGTGGTTAATAGGACAGTTATAAAAATAGTATTTCATCAGTTGTGATGGGGTACCACACTAATGGAAAAGGTGTTAATAATAGAGTGTTACATGGGAACTTTGTATTTTATGCATGATTTCTCTGTAAACCTTCAACTTCTCTAATAAGGAAAAATTCTATTTTGATATGGAAATATCTAGTACAAATTATTCACATTTAAACTTAAGGATTTGGGGGAAGTACAGAGAGCATAAATTTGATATGGTGATTTAAATTATTTATATAAAATCTCCTTTAACTGCTTATATTAACTTCAGTTAACTGTACAAACAATCCAGTAGACCTCAGCCCATTTCATTTTAATAGATTCTGTTCTAGTGAAATTCAAGTTTTATAAAGTTATAGTATATTAACAAAAGTCTTTTCCTGTGATTCACTGCTAGGAAGTGAAATTTTAAAAATTTTCACTCTGTAATTATGATTATGGAACAAGATGACATCCACCATGTGCTTTAGATCTTAAAATTCTGGGTCTGTTATGGTTGCAATATTAAAAGACAAAGCAGGTGCTATTGTGTCAACTTCAATTTGCCAATAAATATAGAACACCTTTAAAAATATTTTTTTGGTGTTATAATGAAAGTGATCTTGTATTAAAAATATCATCTAATTACTAGCTTGTACTTTGATTTTTTACCTAAATGAAGAGGTTACATTTCCTTATATTAGCTTTAAAGTTGTATCAGATTTAAATTTATTTTTTAAAGTAGTTGGTGCAAATAAAGACACCAGACCCTACTTTATTTACTGCCATTAGTATACATAAAGAAAATGGTCTTTCTAACTTACTTCTCTTGGCATACTTGCTCTGGTTCTTAAAGATGATAAATATGGCAAAATGGAGGAAAAATCACAGAAATGTTAATATTAACCAAGACCATACATATGACATTGATTAGGGTAAAGTTTGTAGGATGAATTCTTTGGCTTATTTTAGGAAATCAGGTGAAATAGTATTAATGCTTATGTAGCACTTTACTGTTTACAAAAGTCCCATTGATTATTCTTTGATACTCTCAAAATCCTTTGAGATAAGCATGCTTATTTTACAAATAGACAACAAAGTCTGTACCAGTGACAAGACCATGATTCAGATCCAAGTTTTATGACTCTTAGTTCCTCTGCTCCATCTACCTTTCTTTTCTCAGTTAGGTAACTGTTATATCTAATTTGGGTCTTATCAACGGCAGCTTAGTCATGAAATATCCAGGTGACTTTGTAAGGAATATAACTAATATTCAGATGTTCTCTGAAGCGAGTGTTATGGTGAGATTCTAGTGACATATGATTAATCACAAATGAAATGTGAAATTTTGAAGTGCTGATTTGTTGTAGTCAGGTACATTTTATATTCAATTTTGATATAAAATCAAGTAAAGATCATAGCACCAATTCTAGGGATTATGTGGAAGAGGCCTTGATGTATGTTATTCATAGTGTCTCTTCCTCCAAATTAGACTGTATCTGTTGCTTTGCTGCTCAATATTAAAGGATAAACCTCCCCCACTTTTTTTTTAACTTTCGAAGAATTATTTTGGCATGTTAGATTTTTTTCATAGGGATGTGTGTATTAGGCTAAATGCCCATTTCTGAATAACTGTATTTTTTTTTTTTTTTTTTGTGCATTGGGCAGGCACTGGGAATCAAACCCAGGTCTCCGGCATGGCAGGCGAGAACTCTGCCTGCTGAGCCATTGTGGTCCGCCTTGAATAACTGTATTTTGCTTGCCCATATAAATACAGTCCTAATTTCAAATTATGGTTTGAATTAGTCTTCAGGTTTTTTTGAGAAATATTCAGAATTTCTGAGGGGAAGAGAATAGGGTACCTGGAGAAAAAGAGGAGTCTGTGGAGACCTTTGAAGTGGGTGTGTAACTTTTTTTTCCCCAGATTTCTTAATTCTATCCTTCCAGCCCCATTCTCCAAATTCTGAGGTTTTTTTCCTAGAGTCAAATGTTAGAATACATTTAAACTCTGCTAGAATTTGAAACTTCCCTTTTCATGACTGCAGAGAACACGCAGAGTTCTCAATTCTATATCGCATCAGCTCATTGGCTAATTGTATATTCTGGTGAGTTTAAGAATTTTCAACTGTCATTTTGACCTTGAGGATGTTTTGACTCCACCTTCCAGAACACTGAAATTTTAATCAAAAGTGTATCAACAACAATGAACTTTCATTAAGAAAATATTTTTTCTTTGAATTTTAAGACAGTTTGCTTTCGTGATCAGTTTTTCATGAAGTTAAATTTTTCTAACTTACTTTACTAATTTTAAAAATAGTTTTTAATAATAAAAATTACTTTAAATTAAAATTATTTAAAATAATTTTTATCAGAATCAGCACTTTTCTGTGAGTTTTACTCTGAAGATCTGTTTATCTAATTAGTTTGTCTTTTTTTGTTTTTAAATAAGAGACAGTGTAGTGTAACAGTTATATTTTGGTTATGCTTTAAAGCAGTGCTGTCCAGTAGAAATATAATTTAAGCAATATAGATAATTTTAATTTTTTAGTAGCTATATTAAAAAGATACAGGAGGGTGGGCCACGGTGGCTCAGCAGGCAAGAATGCTTGCCTGCCATGCCAGAGGACCCGGGTTCGATTCCTGGTGCCTGCCCATGTAAAAAAAATATATATATATATATACAGGAGACATTAATTTAAATCATATTATTATTAAAGCATATATAAGCGTATGTATTTTATATAATCTAATATACCCAAAATATTATCATTGTGACATGTAAAATGTATAAACATTAAAGTTGGAAGTGGGTAGGAGAAGTGAAATCTCAGAGAAAGGGAAGGTGGAGGTAGGGTAAGTTTTGTTGCTCTACTGCCTTTCTATAGCTAGCCTTGGGAAGGAGTGAAAGGAAGATGGGAAGAGTAGACCATTTTTACCCTGGTTCCTGCTATAGCTCACGAGTGGGGTAGTTAAGTTAGAATAGAGATGAAATAAACTTTTTTATTTGCTGTTCAGCCTTGGAATAGTGGAGAGTTTTGTTTATATTTAGAATGTAGTACTAGAAAAGGCCTAAATATCAAAATATGTTCATAGTATATATATGCTCATTGAGAATCTAAAATGTCCTACTGATTCAGACTTTTATATTAATTTGTTCTTTCTTTCTCTCTTTTTTTAATGTCAAAGTTTAAATTCCTTACTGGAAAAGGCCAGACAGGAAAATTTGTAGTAGATTTTCCAAACACAAACCTTGCTTTTATAATATGGTTATGACAACCATCTCTGTTTTGGTAAAATTAGCTTATTATATGAATTGCATTTTGCAATTTAGATTTTTAAAAACCAGAAACTATTGCAAACAGTTAAACTGGACATTATGGCTGTACAGTAAGTCAGAGTTTTAGGCCTGGTGCAGATGTATTATACAAGATTGAATGAGATCACAAAGCAGTTGGATCTGGCCTAATCCATGAAATTCAGGGAAAAACTTCCTTGAGAAAGTGACCTGAGAATGGAGACATGAGGTATGAATAGGCAATGCCAATGAAAAAAGTTTAAGTAAAACTTTTCAAGCAGAACAAAAAGCACTGGGGGAAATCTTACAGTGGGAATTAAGAGTACAGAAATGAACCATGCATTTATAGCTTATTTTTGACAAGGGTGTCAAGCCCATTTGGTAGGGAAAGAATAGTTTTTACAACAAATGTTGCTGAAACAGCTAGATATCCATATGCAAAAGAATGACGCTGGACCTCTAACTCACACCATGCACAAAAACGAACTCGACATTGATCATAGACCTAAACTATAGAATTGAAACTGTAAAACTCTTAGAAGAAAACACAGGAGTACATCTTTGTGACCTTGGGTTAGCCCTTGGTTTCTTCACTATTACGCTAAATGCAAAGCAACAAAAGAAAATCAGATAAATTATATTTCATTAAAATGAAAACTTTTGTGCTTTAAAACGTATCATTAATAAAGTGAAATGACATCTCATAGAATGGGAGAAAATATTTTCAAATCATATGTCTGATAAGGGAACTTGTTTCCAGCTACTAGGAAAATGCAGCATAACTCAAAGAAATAGTAGGTTTGTAGAATGAGGTCAAATCTAGCTTAAAGGTAGTAAACAACTCTTTTAACTCCAGTGTATACTTCAGAGGTAACAGGTATAAACTTCAGGGTTTGGCCCTATCAAATGGCTGAATTTATGAACAGTGCTTCTCCTTTGGTAACTCTGGACTTTGCCTTTATGCTACCTGAATTCCAACTATCCTAACAAAAATTTAACAGATTTTTCTTCTTTTTTAAATAAGAAAGGAAGCATCCTTCTCAAGCAGTCATAAGTGTAGTAATATGAGTAGTATTTTAGAAGCAATTACTAAAGTATATTTTGCAATTTCCTTACCCAGAATATTCTGCCCTACCAACTGTGTCCTGAGTCATAGTATTAGTTGTGTTAGATACTCTTTAGACAACTCAACAAAAACAGTGTCCATCAAGAAAATGGAAAAAGGAAAATTTTAAATTGTCCTTTCCATTTCTCTTCCAATTATAGAGTGGCTCTGGAAATGTTTCATGCAAGCAAACAGTGGTGAAAATCTCTTCTTTGTTATTAAGTTGCCCTGGAGGGTGAAAACCCTTATTGGCTTAAAAATTTTCTGTTAAAAGAATTGATTAAGGAGGGTAAACCATGTGAATTAATGCATACTGTGGCTTCTAGGTAATCTCTATAGCAGAGAGCCCAGTTTCTTGAACCAAAGAACAGATTGAAGTAATCGAATATTCCCAATTAGAATAAGTATATATATTCAGAGGTCATAGTAAAGATGCCATAATTTTATTATATTTCATTCAGGCAATTTTTAATCAGTTAATGACTTTTTATTCACATTTTTAAAAACAGATGAACTCCGACAAGAAATGCTGGATGATTCACAGAAGAAATTGATGAACTTAGTAAACAGCACAGAAGGAAAAGTAGACAAGTATGTTTTGCCTTTTAACCTTTATGTGTTTTATTGAGAATACTTAAATGGTAAAAAAAAAAACCACAATTCTGCATGTAGGTGTTTATATGTGATTAATGTATTTAAAAGCCTTTTCTTATGTTGTCATGAAATGTAGGTAGTTTTAATGTAGGGTCAGTAGAATACTTACCTCATCCTTTTGTTTTTTAAACAGATTTTCCTCAACCCACATTTGTTTTATTTAATCATATGGAAGAGTTTAACATCACTTCGATATAAAGTACTTTAGAAAATAAAAAGTTTATTCTTATTCTTTTCTGCTCCTTTTACTTTCAATGAAGCGATCTTGCTCAAATGTATTGAGTCTGAAACCTAAGTATATATGCAACATATCATTTATTATTTAAAAAACTTATATACGTTTGGCAAATTAATTTTTAATAAATGTGAATGGGGAAATATATGCATAAGGATTAAGTGCAAGAACTATCTTCACCATTTAAGGTGGAGAGGGGAAATCTGAAGTGTCTTCTTAAGGTGAAAATCAAGACAGGCAGGCAACAAAAAATATTAATGAAGTACCATTCAGTTGATTATTTGGTTGTAGAAAGAAAATGGCTAATAAGTGATGTTCTTAAAGGTAATGATTGTTTTGGGTTATCTGAAATATTCTTAATCAGACTTGTCAAGATGTTAAAAAAAAAAGCTACTTTAAAATATTTAAAATACTGTCTTTGGGAAAATGTGTTTATTGTTTGGGTGCATTTAATGTTGGGATAACTTGAATTAGCTTGAACTGTTTCTGCCTTTGTTTTTATAGACTCCTAATGCGTAACCTTTTCATTGGGCATTTTCATACACCAAAAAATAAGCGCCAAGAAGTGTTAAGATTAATGGGAAGCATCTTAGGTATCAAAAAGGAGGAAATGGAACAGGTAACTAAGCTTTGAAAGCCATTCTGATACATTTATCACTGATAAAGTAGTGGCATAATTTAAGCATTTTTCCCTTTTACTGTATATATCATTTTTACTGAATATAATTTTCTTAGTAAAGTAGAAATGAATCATTTCATGCTACAGTGAAGAGGTGGATTTGTTCAATTTTTATGATGTTAGTTTTAATCTTCTGTAACTTATAAACCACCTCTGTCAGGATGCTTAAATTTGAGACATAACTTTCCAAAAAAATTTTATTTCAGATATTGCTTTGGGATGATGTTTCATTGTCTTCATGATTCTTATCAGTTGGAAACAATTACTAGGAATTGGTCTTGAAAAAGATGGTTTGCTACTATCTGAAGTCATGTAAAATTGGTACCTTTTTTGATATTCATAATATTTTTCTATTTTAAATTATTATTTCAGTTATTCAGTGAAGATCAGGGAGGTGTTACCAGATGGATGAGTGGGTGGCTTGGAGGAGGATCAAAAAGTGTTCCCAGCACACCTCTGAGGCCAAACCATCAGTCTGTGCTTAACAGTGTAAGAACTGATTTTATTCTTGCTGAATATGAATGGTGAACTGATTGCACATCACACTCATTTGTAAAGAATCATAAAATTTCTTGTATAAATTATTTTATTTTATTTTACTCATTTGGGTTAATTTATTTATGCTGTTTTATTTATTTATTTATGTTGGAGTTGTGGAAGCTGAGATCCAAAGAGAAGTGGTTAGTTAAGGATTCCAAGCCAGTTTTAATAATTTTGTTGTATATATGTTTCATTTTAACTTTTTACATATATGGTACTTTTATTTTTCAAAGAGTTAACCATTCCTTTTTTTGTGTTTGATGCTACTGCCTTAGGTACATATTAATCATTGATTTGTCTGTTTTGCTTCTAAATTATGAGATTCTTGATGGCAAAAGCTTTATTTTATTCTTAAATGTACCTGCTGTCATTGAGCCACTGTCTACTTATTGAACACCTGCTGTGTACTAAACTGTTCTAAGCATTGGGGAGCAGCCACAAACCAGCTAGACAATGTGCCTGCCCTCAGTGAACTTACATTTTGGTAGGAGGAGGCAGTTAATAGATATATTAACACAGTGCCTAGTATTTAGTAGGCTTTAGATAAATATTAATTGAATTAAATAGCACTGTGAGTTAGAATGAAAGTTTGTTCATTTATAATGAAAAGGAAACTGAGGATAGTTGACTTACCTAGAGCTAACTAGTTAAAGATAAAACCTGGAGCTGTTGTAGTTGAGTCACATAAAATTTAATATAAAGAAGGACCTATGTTACATTATTTTAATCTGATAATATTCCTGGTGATCTTTTGCCATGTTCATTGAATCTTACTTTAGAAAAATATCACTATTAAATCCTTGTTTTCCTTTGATATAATTTTTCAAACCATGTAAACAAAAATAAAAATTATTTTAAGTTTAATGTTTTATGTGCCATTGATGGTAAGAAATATAAGTTGGCTAAATCTGATCATATATTTTTTAACCTGATTTTATTTATGGCATGATATATTTGCATACCATACAGTCATCCAGCATGTACAATCAGTGGTTCACAGTATCATCATATAGTTGTGCATTCATCACCATAATCAGTTTTAGAACATTTTCATTACTCACCCCCCAAAGACATATAAAAATAAGAACAAAAATAAAAAAGAAGACCCAAAACATCCCATACCCTTATCACCCTGTATTATTTATTTATTTATTGTCCCTATTTTTTTTTTTATTCATCTGTCCATATACTGGATAAAGGGTGTGTCCAGCCACAAACTTTACACAATCATATGGTCACACTGTACAAGTTATTTAGCTATACAATCATCTTTAAGAATCACGGCTACTGGATTTCAGTTCAATAGTTTCAGGTATTTCTTTCTAGCTATTCTTATACATTAAAAGCTAAAAAGGGATATCTATATAATGTATAAGAATAACCTCGAAAATGACCTCTTCACTGAAGAAACCTCTTAGCACTGAAACTTGTTTCATTTCTCTTCCCCTTTTTGGTCAAGAAGGCTTTCTCAATCCCACCATGCCATGGCCAGGCTCATCCCTGGGAGTCATGTCCCACATTGCCAGGGAGATTTACACTCCTGGGAGTCATGTCCCATGTAAGGGGAAGGGCAGTGGGTTTACCTGCTGAGTTGACTTTGAGAAACAGCCCATGTTTGAGCAACAAAAGAGGTTCTCTGGGGGTGATTCTTAGGCTTAATTATAAGTAGGCTTAACTTCTCCTCTGCAGGAATAAGTTTCATAAGGGTAAGCTTGGCCTATTAAATTGGTAGTCCCCGATGCTTGCAAGAATATCTGGAATTCCCGAGGTGGGGAAGTTTAATAGTTCCACATTTTCCCTCAGTCCCTCAATGGGGCTTTGCAAATACTTTGCCCAAATTACTCTGGAATGTATTGGGGCATCACACTAACCTGTACAAACCAAAAAGAACTCACTCCCTATTCAAGGGTCCATGTAATTTAAATCTGATCATAAAATATTTGTAATAAGTGTTTTTATTAAAGATTATTGATTATACTGTTAAGTTTTTGTAATTGATACCCAAGTTAACTACAGTGCTAGCAATTTCAGTCATCCATATATCTTATCTGTAAAGAAATTATTCAGATGGCATGATTAGTTTTTAATATTCATTTGGAATAGTTGCTACCTTTTCTTATTTATAGTGAATATAATTTTATTATCTAGCCTACATGTAACCAAAATATTTTTTCTTAGTCTTTTTCAGAACTTTTCGTTAAATTTCTAGAGACAGAATCTCATCCATCTATTCCACCACCAAAGCTTTGTGTTCATGATATGAAACCTCTAGATACACCAGGAAGTTCAAAACTAGTCACAAATGTACCACAAGGTCTTAGAGGTAAAACCAGAAATTTATTTTCTCTGCCATTTATAAAGTTGGGTGTTTAATTTCTGATTTTATTTTACAGTGATAGTGAAATAAATTTTTAATGTTTTTGAAAATGCATAATGATTTCAACTCAAGAAAACACTTTTTTTGTTGTTGCTAATGTAATCAGTTTTTGTAATGGCATCAGCAAATAAAGGGATACTTATTATTCAAAAAAAAAAAAGAAAAGAAAAAAAGAAAATGCATAATGACTTTTCCCCAAAATTCCACCAAGGCATCAGATTTTGACTTTGTATAATTTTGTAGCAATCTGATATTGAATTGGCCTAGATTAATTTAAACAGTACAAAATATTTCCCATTTTTTTAATGCAATTTTATTGAGATATATTCACATAGCATTGAAACCACCCAAAGAATACAATCACTGAAACACAGTATCATCCCATGGTTATGTATTCAGCCGCATGATCAAATATAGAGCATTTTTATTACTGCAGGAAAGAAATAAAAAAGAAAACCCTAATCCTCCCTATTCCTTATCCCCCCCATATTATTGATCCATAGTGTAGCTATAGTACATTTGTTACTGTTGATGAAAGAGTATTAAATATTACTGTTAACTGTAGTCCATAGTTTGCAATGGGTATATTTTTTCCCATATACCTCTTTATTATTAACACCTTATAATAGTGTCATACATCTGTTCTGTAGTTTGTGAAAGAACATTTTTACATATGTACAGTTAATTACAGACATTGTTCACTACAAGATTCGCTGTGTAAACAATCTCATATTTTAACCTCCACTTTTCTTCTGATGACATATATGACTCTAAACTTCCCCTTTCCACCACACTCACTCACCATTCAGCACTGCTAATTATTCTCACAGTAGCATGCTAGCATCACACAGAGTTTCAATGCTGTGTGAATTGAAAGTTTCAATGCTGTGTGAATTGAAAGTTTACCCTAGTTAAACATTCTGTACATATTAAGCTACTGCTCCCCATTATGTAGTCTCATTCGATAATGTGGTAACTATATTCTATATTTTATGTCTATGAGTTTACATATTAGTTCATGTCAGTGAGATCATAAAATATTTTGGTCTTTTGTATCTGATTTATTTCATTTAGCACAATGTCCTCAAGGTTCATCCAAGTTATTGCATGCTTCAGGACTTCATTCCTTCTTACTGCTGAATAGTATTCCATTGTGTGTTTATACCACATTTTGCTTATCTGTTCATCTGTTGATGGAAACGTGGGTTGTTTTGGCAATTGTGAATAGTGTCACTATGACCATTGGTGTGCACATATCTGTTCATGTCCCTGTTTTCAGATCTTCTAGATATATCCTGATACTTAGCATCCTGAGGAACCACCAAACCATCCTCCACAGTGGCTGTGCCATTTTACATTCCCACCAGCGTGAATAAGTGTTCCAGTTTCTCCACATCCTCTCCAACACTTGTAGTTGCCTGTTTGTTTAATTGTGGTCTTTCTAGTAGGTGTGAAATGATACCTTATTGTGGTTTTGAGTTGAATTTCCCTAATAGTTAGTGAAGCTGAGCATCTTTGCATGGGTCTCTTAGCCATCTGTATTTCCTCTTTGGAGAAATGTCTTCATATCTTTTGCCCATTTTTAAATTGGGTGCTTTGTCCTTTTATTGTTGAATTGTAAGATCTCTTTATATATACTGGATATCAAACACTTATCAGATATGTGGTTTCCAAATATTTTCTCCCATTGAGTTGGTTGCCTTTTTCTTACCCTTTTGACAAAGTTCTTTGAGGCACAGAAGTGTTTGATTTTGAGGAGTTCCCATTTATCTATTTTTTCTTTGTTGGTTGTGCTTTGGGTGTAAATTCTAAGAAACTACTGCCTATCACTAGCTCTTGAAGATGTTTCTCTACATTTTCTTCTTGGAGTTTTGTGGTACTGGTTCTTATATTTAGGTCTTTAATCCGTTTTGAGTTAATTTTTGAATAGGGTATGCGATAGGCATCCTCTTTCATTCTTTTGGTTACGGATATCCAGTTCTCCCAATACCATTTATTGAAGAGACTGTTCTCTCCCAGTTGAATGGGCTTGTGAGTCTTATCAAAAATCAATTGATCATTGATCTGAGGGTCTGTTTCTGAGCTCTTAATTCAATTCTGTCGATCAATATGTCTATCTTTATTCTGACCACTGTGGCTTTATAATATGCCTTAAAGTCAGGAAGTGTGATACCTCCCACTTCATTCTTCTGTGTCAAGATGTTTTGGTTATTTGAAGCCCCTTATCCTTCCAAATAAAGTTGATAATTAGCTTCACCATTTCTGCAGAGTAGTCTGTTGAAATTTTGATTGGTAGCACATTGAATCTGTTGATCACTTAACAACATTGGCCTTCCAATCCATGAACATGGACTATCTTTCCATTTAGTCAGGTCTTTGATTTCTTTTAGCAGTGTTTTGTAGTTTTCTGTGTACAAATCCTTTACATCCTTGGTTAACTTTAGTCCTAGATATTTGATTCTTTTAGGTGCTATTGTAAGTGGAATTTTTTTTCTTGATTACCTCCTCAGATAGTTCATTACTAGTGTATAGAAACACCATTGATTTTTGTATATTGATCTTGTATTCTGCCACTTTGCAGAACTTGCTTATTATTTCAAGTAGTTTTGCTGTTGTTTTTTCTGGATTTTCTAAATATAGGATCAAATCATCTACAAATAGCAACAGTTTTACATCTTCCTTTCCAACTTGGATGCCTTTGTTTCTTTTTTCTTGTCTAATTGCTCTAGCTGCACAATGTTGAATAGAAGTGGTAACAGTAGGCATCCTTGTCTTGTTCCCAATCTTAAGGGGAAAGCTTTTGGTCTCTCATCATTGTGTAGGATATTAGCTATGGATTTTTCATATATGCTCTTTACCATGTTGAGGAAGTTCCTTCAATCCCTACTTTTTAAAGTGTTTTTATCATGAAAGAATGCTGAATTTTGTCACATGCCTTTTCTTTATTAATCGAGAAGATCATGTGGTTTTTCCCTTTTAATGTTAATGTGGTGTTTTACATTAATTGATTTTCTTGTGTTGAACCATCCTTGCATACCTGGAATAAAACGTACTTGGTCATGGTGTATAATTATTTAATATGCTGTTGGATGCTATTTGCAAATATTTTGTTGAGGATTTTTGCATCTATATTCATTAGAGAGATTGTTTTGAAGGTTTCTTTTCTTGTAGTATCTTTATCCAGGTTTGGTATTAGGATAATGTTGGCATCATGGAATGAGTTAGGTAGCTTTCCCTCTTCTTCAGTGTTTTAGAAGAGTTTGGGAGGAAATGGTATTAATTCTTGGAATGCATGGTAAAATTTTCCTTTGAAGTCATCTGGTCCTGGGCTTTTCTTTGTTGGTAGATTTTTGATGACTGATTTAATGTCTTTACTTGTGATTGGTTTGTTGAGGTCTTCTACTTCTTTTTGAGTCAGTGTAGGTTTCTTGTGTGTTTGTAGGACATTGTCCATTTCATCTAAGTTGTCTAGCTTGCTGATATTTTCCCTTTATATTATCAGAATGATACATCCCTCTTTGCATAGACCACTTTAAATTATTATTCTAATGAAAGGAAATTTGTCAAACCTTTCCTCGGGCATCTGTTTTCTTTCTCACTAATGGTGAGTATTGCTACTCAGAGTTAGAAGTGTACTTTATGTTAGAGAAGGGACATTCCCTGCCTACCCCTCCCAACCCCATCCCCCTGAAAATCTAAGTGTTACATTCAATAATCAAACCCTTTGGCATGTTATATAAAGCATTTTCACATCTTGAAAGATCTTCCTGGAAGCTAATGGTTAGTTGGTTGGAGACATGGCTACATGTCTTTCTATTTCATTAGGTTATAAGGGCCATGTCTTTTTTTATATATTCATATCCCCTTTACTGGCATGAAATAATTTTCTTATGTTGAAATTGAATATAGTCCATTAAACTATAAACATTTTATAATTAGAAGGTCTTTTTTCTGACATCTATATAAATAAACGTGTTTGCTAGTTAAATTATATTGCCAAGCTCATGTCACATTTCATATACTTAAATTTGGACAAAAAAATAAAGATTTCTATTCTGATATTTAAAAAATTTTTTTAGTCATTAAGGTGACTAAAGAGAAACTGATAAAATGTATCTATTGTTCATATTTGGCTGCCAAATTTAATGAATAGTTGTAACTTTATTTAACAGATATATCTGTTTCAGTTTGCTAATGCTGCCAGAATGCTATATACCAGAAATGGATTGGCTTTTATAAAGAGTATTTATTAGGTTACACATTTACAGTTCTTAGGCCATGAAAATGTACACATTAAGGCATTAAAAAGAGGATACTGTCACTCAAGAAAGGCTGCTCCTATCCAGGCTTTCTCTTTCACATGGGAAGGCAAATGGTGATGTCTGCTGTCCTTCTCTCCCGACTTCTGATTTCAGATGGCTCTCTCAGATCCTATGAGTCCTTGTGGCATCTCCTAAGGCATTTTCCTTGTGCATCACCAAACGTCTCTGTTCTCTCCAAAATTTCCCACTTAAAAATACTTCATTAAGCAGATTAAGACCCACCTAGAATGGGTGGGGTTACATCTCCATGGAAACAATCTAATCAAATGGTCCCATCCTACAATAGGCCTGCCCCACATGATTGGCTTAAAAGAGCATGGCTTTTCTGGGGTACGTAACAGTTTCAAACCAGCACATAGTCTATACTTTTTTTTTTGTTACACTGGGTTATAGCATCATGAAGCACATTCCAGAATTCATTATGGCAGGGTGTCTTTCTCTCTATTTCTCTCTCTCTTTTTGTTATCCAGTATATGTGCTCAGCTTGATTTGGGTAGACAAAAAGCTTGTAATGTTCTGAGTTGGCCTGCGGTCTGCATGAGAAAAGCAAGCTTATTTTTTTAATCCTTGCTTTGGAGTATATGGCAAGGGCAGAGGTTAGCTAAGTGGCACCAGGAACTTTTCCAGAAAGTTTAGATATTTGTCATTCAGAGAACAGTACAGTTTGGGAACCCAAGGCTATTCTCTAGTAAGTAGATTTGATGAATTTGTCTCAGTGTTTTCTTTGTTTTAGTGGCCCTCTTTTTGCTGGCGTTTTCCATTGCAGAAATGGGTACCTTCAAGGGGTTACTTGTCTCTTTCCCAATAAGTTGTTGAAGGTCTTGGATAGCAAAGCAAAATTCTCCCCACTAAGACATTAGATCATAAATCTATTCCAATAAAAATGAATTATGTTAGTTTAACATATATAGAGAAATAATTTTTTCAAACCTTTGTCTAAAAGAAGATAGGTAATATAATGTAGGTGCTGTTGCTATTTTTTTAATGGATTAAATGTTAATTCTAATTATCATGTTATCATTGGTGCCAGTTTTCTTCATGACCATATGTTAATTAGGGGAAATTGAAGTTCACATGTCTTTCATCTTTCAGGTGGGTATTAGAGAGTTTGCCTTGCAACAAAGGCAGCACCTTTAAGAAACTGGTATTATGATAAATTAAGCTTGTCATTTATATAGCAGGTAATTACAGATAAAATAGTAATATTCAAGTATCTAATAAGGTATTAGATATACATACAGATACTCTCTTCTCCCTTTTTTCTTTCTTTCATTTCTTTCTCTTACTCTCCTGTCCTCTTTCACCATTCTATTTCATAGATCCTGCTTTGTAGGACCCAGGCCCAGCAACATAAGAATTAAGTTTATTTGGTGGGCCAAATATGGGAACCTGAAGCACCATGTATAACATTGTTTTTATCAGAAAATGTTTTGAGTTACTAAGAGTGAACTTCAATTAAACATTTTTTTTAACTTTTTATTTTGAAATATTTTGAAATGGCTTCCCCTTGGACATCCTCCTTCTGCATCTTCAAATGTCTGGGTGTAGGCATCTGCTCTCTTTATCGTCTCTGTGCTCTCTTTTCCGTGAGCTCTTTTAAGAACTCCAGTAAACTCATTAAGACCCACCCTGAATGGGCAGGGTCACATCTCCATCTAATCAAAGGTCCTACCCACAATTGGATGGGTTGCATCTCCATGAAAACAGCCTAATCAAAACGTCCCACCCAAATAATAGGTCTGCCTGCACAAGATTGGATTATGATTGAGAGAACGTGGCTTTTCTGGGGTACATAATAGTTTCAAACCAGCACAATCCGCTCCCTACCCAGATGCCCAGATTTACCAACTTCAGCATTCTGTCACATTTGTTATATCATTCTATATCTGCTTAACTATCTAGTAATTGAAGCTTATATGAACTCTTATTTTGAATAATTAACAATATTACAAAAAAAGAGAGCCAAATACCATAGTGTTATTACCAGCAGGGTAGAATTTTAATATTGTTGGAATTCATACATGCATATACATATAAATAAATTAAACAATATTGGTATGATTTCCTTTATGCTATTGCTTACATGATTATGTGACTTCTTTGTGAAGGGTAGGAGATTAATAATCCATATTTTGTCATTTAGATACAGCAGAATCCAGAACCAGTAGAAGAGCAGATGTGAATCCATTCTTAGCTCCCCGCTCTGCAGCTGTGCCTCTTATTAACCCTGCTGGATTTGGAACTGGTGGGCCTGGGCATCTTCTTTTGAAGCCCATTTCTGATGTGTTGCCCACATTTACACCTTTACCAGTGTCACATGAGAACAGTGCTGGAGTTGTTTTAAAAGACCTTTTAAAGCAATAGATGATTCTCAAGCCAGAAACAATATAGCACTTTAAAAAACAAAACCGTGAACACTATGTATATGAACTTTATCACAAAGTGGCCTTTTGGAAGAAGTTATATATTTGTTTGTACTTTCTCTCAATTTAATAAAAATATCCTTAATGCTTTCAGAAATGGTAGATGTCATAGAATAAATGTCTGCTATATAATTGCTTTTTTCTTCTCTGATTTGACCCTATTTAAATTAAAAATATTTGACTTATCTTTTATCTTAATTCACAAAAAAAAAACAAAAAGAAAGAAATACAAGTAACTGTAACTATCAGTTCTTCATTTCCTTCTCTGATTTTATACGCTCATTTAAACTAGTCACTTGATTTATCTTTTTTATTTTGATTTACAAATGGAAAAAAAGTACTAAAAGCAGCTTCTCTGCATAGTGTAGAAAATGGTTCTGAAGCATGTTATCTTTACAGAACTTTGTGAGGACAGGCCAAGATTGAGGTTGTCCCTGGGAGGTTACAGGTGACCTGAGGGAGAATGTGTGTATATTTGGTTTTATGCAGTTTGATCACATGTTAAATTCCTGTGCTCACCACCACCATCAAGTAGAAAACAGTTCCAAAGCAAGAATCCCTCATGCTACCCTATTATACTTATAGCCACTTCCTTCCTTAACACCTAGCAACCACTCCATCTCTATAAATTTGTCATTCCAAGAAACCTACATAGATGAAATTGTAGAGTATGTTACCTTTTGAGATTGACTTTTTTCACTCACTGTAATCCCCTTGAGATCCATCCAAGCTGTTAGGGGTATCCATAGTTTGTTCCTTTTTATTATTGAGAATATAATATGGATGTATCATTTAGTTTTAAGAGCTAAGGTATTTTTTATAGGTATCATCTTAAACTACTTGTTTCCTTACACAAGTACACCGCACTTTGATATATGTGTTAAATCATACAATTGCATTTACATAGCTAAAATTACTGAAATATAGCTGAACGTGATGCTTCCTGCCTCTGCCTGAGGTGTCATTATGAGGTTCATCAATCCAGGAGTCTGTTCCCATGGTGATGTTACTGACAGCAGTGAAATCACTTTGACAACAGCACCGGGTGTTTGGAACTTAAGAGTTAGAGAATATATGTTTTTAAAATTTTATATAAAACTGTCATAAAAAATCCTGACTCCGAACAATTGCATCATGATGCTCATATTTTTATTAGTTTCGTTGAAGTTGTACATTTAAAAAGGCATTTCTTGCAAATTTTGTAAATTTCAATATTCATTTAAAATAGAAACATTTATATAACGAGAGGTGAAAATGATACTAATTCAAAGATGTAAATAGTCCTGGCCCCAGCCAGAGCTAAATTTAGTTATTTATAAATTTTGCTGTGATTAACTGTACATTTTCTACTGTATTTGGCAGACTGGAAGTCTTGAATCATATGTTAATGGGTAAAACTTTTTTTTTTGAAAAAGGAAGTAAATGAGACAATGCTGCTTTAGAACACCACCTGTCTCCTTGGATAACTTATGTTGCCATTCTTTATTAGTACACTTTAAAGGAAGTTATCATACAAGTTCTATATTAGAACTGTCAAATTGCCTCCTGTTGGTTTTACCCATTATTATTTCTCTATGAAATTGTTACTGCTAGGTTTTTATATGCTTACAAAGATACTATTGCTGACTATCCTAAATGATTTGCTGCTTGCATTGAAGTTTCATTTCAGGGTGGAGTAACTGAAATACTAGTTTCTAAGTTAAAAAAAAAAAAAGGCACATGGTCCTTCGTTTTGAGGAAATAGAACATGTAAAAAGTTCTCTCTTTTATATCTTTTCAAAAGGAGATGCATGGTGGGTATTTAAGTAGCATGCAATCATATTTTAAATCTGTTTTATGACATATGAATATTTCCTTCCCTGAGCACAATGGCTTGCTTGTCCTCCCTCATCTCATAGTTTAACATAAGTTTGAAAGCCATTACAGATGGATTGTGTATCTAAACATCACAGAGCATGATCCTTACATGGCAGCTATTTCAATAAGTGTGTGATCTTGTTCTAAAGCTAATGTTTTAGTTGTAACATCACTGAAGCTATGTACCTAATGTTTAATTGTGTCATCATCAAAACTGTGGTTGACTGGTGTGCATACTAAGTGTTTGTTGATTTAAAACAGGCATAACTGATACTTTTCTGAAACTAAGTTGTATCAGAGATGAACCATCTGCTCAAGGAATCTTCTTCATAACCACACAGTGATGAAGCGTATCGTTCTAAGGTTAGCAATAGAATATTGTTAACAGTAATTTTACTGCAGGATTTTAACTGCAGTAATTTTACTGTTTACTTTTGATTGCACTTACTAGAATTTGTGGATGAATTCCACCTTAGCCGCCAAAATTTTCTATATCTTTATATTACAATAGAAAATTCATCCTATCATTGAATGTTATTTTAGTATAATCCTGTATCATATAGTTGTTTGAATTTTAGTTCCTGCCATTATTGACTGAAAAAACAACAAAAAACAAACAAACAAACCATGGGAAAAAGGGAATGACTTTTTGGCAACTAGACAATTAAAACATTAAGTGTTCCCTCCAAATAAAGTTTCCAGTTTATTTTAATCTTTTAATGGTTAATTGAAAGGGGGAAGAAAGATATCAAAATACTTAATAAATCAGTAGGTAGGGAAAAAATCCACTTATGTCTGTAAGGACAGGGTGAGTGATGAGAATTATTGAGAAAGGGCTATTATGTATCAAATTTAAAACATTTGAATTTCACTTTTCAAGCTAATGAAATTATGTCAAAATACTTAAAAGGTCTTCCATCAATAACAATTTGTCTTTAATTTTAAAATGCCAAGTAAGTGTAAGTAATATGTATTTTATATCTTCCTATGGAAAAAAAATAATGTACTGTAATGTTCTGACATTTGTGATCATTTGTTGGTCTATTTAACTTACTAAGTTTACTCTACTTAAAAAGGATAAATTGTCTTGATTTTGGGAAATAGCTGATAGTGAAAAATTTACAATGCACACCTTAATATTAATTTGTGTATTATAGAGCTAAAGTCAATGCATTTCTGAATTTCTCAGGAGCTCTGCAAGGCAAAAGCAAACAAACAAAACTCCAAATAAAAATGATATATGTAAGTTGGCAATGTCTTCATCCACAATAAAAAAAAAATCTTTTTTTGAGCAAACAACTGCTGGCTTTTTCTTTAGAAGGGGGAGAAATGACTTACACATGTTTATAGCAATGGTTGAAGAACTATTGCAACTAATGTCTCTAAGTGTTCATTGGATGTCTGCTTTTAGGATACTGTTTGAACTTTGGAAATTTTAAGTGTGAACAACTTAATAATGCTCAAAATATATGAAAAAAGATCTGAGAGGTTTTAGCCACCCTTTGTTTTGGGCTCCTTCAGAGGTGTATTATGCATCATTGGCCTCTTGGCCTTTCTGCAAGGTTATCAGTCCTGTCTTCATTTTTTTCTTAGATGTGGAACTTGAATATTTTAAACTGTTTATGTAATGCAATATCAAAAGAAGCATAGGTTTTAAAGTTGAGAACTAGATTGGAATGTTGATTTTGACCCTTTCTGTGTGCCCTTATGACCTTTAGCAAATTACTTTGAGTCATTTTTCTTATCTCATGTTGAAATGAGATAACACTCATCTAGCAAGGCTCATGGAGTTTTAAGAGTCAAATGACACGTTGATTCATAATGTTTATGAAATGAATAAATGTGCAACCTGAGTAAATGCTTTATTAAACCTACAGTTCTGTACAGATGTTGGAAATTGTGATTATTCCTGCCAAGGAATGAATAAGAATGTCAGAGAGAGGGAAAGAGTGGGGATGATGGGGATAACTGAAACGAAGGGTTGTTTCAAGAAGGTAAGAAGAGGTCAAAAGCATGAAGTGCACTGAGGAAGCTGGTGAGATAAATTTTAAGAGGATTCTATTGGACTTAGGGAACAGGAGATTGTTGACTTTGACCAAAGACATGTTGTAGTAGGAGCAGACGCCATATTGTTGAGTGGGTGATGAGCAAACGGAGATAGCATTGGTAAGCAACTCTTGAGAGACCAAATTGCAAAGTGGAGAGAAGGCGTTAATCAGACAGGGAGGCTGGATTGAGGGAGAGTTGTTTTTTCTTCTTACCAAGACTAATTTATTTTTCATATAGCTGTGTATTTATCATCACAATGAACTTTCTTTTTTTGTGGAAAATGACATATATACAAAACAAACTTCACAGCACATCGCAACAATTAGTTGTAGAACAGATTTCAGAGTTTGGTAGGGGTTACAATTCCACAATTTTAGATTTTTACTTTTAGCTTCTCTAAGATACTGGAGACTAAAAGAAATATCAATGTAGTGATTCAGCAACCATATTCATTTGTTAAAAGCTACCTTCTCTGTATAACTCCACCATCACCTTTGATTTTTCTCCCACTCTCTACGGGTATTCTAACTTTTTCATGTTGAAAGAGGCTGTCAGTAATATGGGATAGAGGGATGGAACTAGCTGATGTTCTGGAGAGGCTGACCCCTCTGCATTTCAAGACTTACCTGGTCCAGGGATGCATCTGGAGGTTGTAGGTTTTCAAAAGTTACCCTAGTGCGTGGAACCTTTGAAGAATCTTATATAATGCCCTAGATGTTCTTTAGGATTGGCAGGAATGGTTTTGGTTGGGGTTTGGCAAGTTTATGATAGGTAGCAATGTCTAATTACAGCTTGCATAAGAGTGACCTCCAGAATAGCCTCTCAACTCTATTTGAACTTTCTCAGCCACTGATACCTTATTTGTTACACTTTTCTCTCTTTTGGTCAGGATGGCATTTTTGATCCCAGTGGTGCCAGGGCCAGGCTCATCCCTGGGAGTCATCTCACATGCCGCCAGGGAGACTTTCATCCCTGAATGTCACATCCCACATAGGGGGGAGGGCAATGATTTCACTTACAGAGTTGGGCTTAGAGAGAGGCCACATCTGAGCATCAAAAGAGGTCCTCCGGAAGAGACTCTTAGGCTTACAGGTAGGCGAAGACTCTCTGCTACATACATAAGCTTAACAAGAGCAAGCCTCAAGATCAAGGGCATGGCCTATTGATTTCCCTAATGTTTAAGACAGTATCAAGGATTTCCTGGTGGTAAAGTTTAATAGTTCCATATTTTTTCAAGGGAGAGTTGTTTTAAGCTGAAAGACTTTAGCGTGTGGAAATGCTTACAGGAAGGAAACACAGTTTAGATGGAAAGACTGAAGGGAGTAAAGAGTTACTGAGAAGGAACAGATAGGATAGGAGCACAGATGGAGGGGTTGGCCTTTGATAGGAAGGACTCCTTTTTAGGGACTGGAGGGATGGAAGAGAGGGAACATGCAGTTAGTAGGTGGTTTTGGGTGGAGGGAAGTTGTGGGAATTTTCATCTGGGAGGTTGGAGGGGAGTTCTCAGCTATAAATGAGGTAGGTAGTGTCTGAAGCTTGAGAAATTCACAGTCAAGTGGGAGACAGATACATTCAAATTACTAGAGAAATGTGAGAGCACATACCAAGTGACTGGGGGCCCTGACTTGGGTCTGGCAGACAGATGGGAGGAGGGGGAGCAGTTCTTAAGAAAATCTTTAAGGAAGTGACATTTGAGCACTCTTGAAGGAAACAAGCTAGCAAATGTCAGATAAAGGTCAAGGGTTCTTACCCTAACCAATTCTAGTGGGAATACAAAAACTTGTTAACCTAAGATAGTTTTCCTGTTCTTGGAATTTAGGTCATGTGAATATATGATATCTCTAGGGGTTTTACAGCATGTCGTTGTCATAATTTAATAGATCCAGTAAATTAATAACCCATTATAATTGCAACAATATTTGTCTTGGAAATAAAAATTCAAGAATGTTAGTAAATGGAGCACTTCAGGCAAATATTTGAACCCTTAGTTGC
>PVIY010023317.1:0-13470 GCA_004026745.1 Myrmecophaga tridactyla | reverse complement strand
TGATTTGAAAATATTTGACTATGAACTTAATATAAGTAAGTTTGGTAAAGTTGTTTCTAGATATTCTTGGACTCTGTTAAGGAATGTGAGTTATAATATTCTATTTTTGTACAATGTAAGGCATTTAGATGTTGAAGGACACTATATTGTGAGATGTTTTCCTTTAACGATGATGGATCAATCTCAAGCCCTTCTTAACCATGTGTAAGTGGGTATTTTCTTCTGTATGCTGTATGGCAGGGTCACAGTTCATTATTTTTCTATGTGAGTATCCCAGTATTGCAGCACTGTTTGTTGAATTTTTGTTTGTTTGTTTTACTTGTTTGTTTTTTTGGAAAGTGCATAGACTGGGAATCAAACCTCGGTCTCCCGCATGGCAGGCATGAATTCTACTACTGAACTACCCTTGCACCTCCAGATATGTATTTTTAATACATACATTTCCCAAAGGAAAAGGTTCATCCTAAATGGTGGAGGAAGAAGACATGACTTCTTTTAAAGTAAAGAATCAGAAACAATAGAGGTTTCCTATGCAGCGCCTTCCATTTTGCTGTATTTTAAGAACCATGATGTCATCTACTGGTGTTTCACTTTCCTGGCTGCTAAAGCAAATACCCATGCAATGAGTTGGTTTAAATGGGAATTTATTGGCTCATGGTTTTGAAGCTAGGAGAATTCCAGAATCAAGGTGTCATCATGGTAAGCCTTTCTCCTAGAAGACTGTGGCATTTGGGGGCTGGCTATTGGTGATCTTTGGTCCTTGGTTTTTCTGTCCCATCATAGCTTCTCAGTTCTGTTGACTTCCAGCTTCTGGTTTCTCCCTGTGGCTCTCTCTTTGGCCTTCTCTATAAGGTCTTCAGTAATAGGATTAAGACCCATCCTGATTTGGTTTGGCCATATCTTGACTGAAGTAACCTCATCAAAAGATCCTTTTTATAAGGGTTCACACCCAAAGGAATGGGTTATGTTCAAAAACATGTATTCTGGGGTACAAAGCTCCAGTCTACCACAATGGGTTAACATATAAATCCTTTTTCCAAAGTTATTTTCAGGCACTCTCCCTGAATAAAAAAAGGGGTGGTACTGATAAAAAGTAACAAGTTTGAGACTAATGAGATGTTTTATTTTTGAAAATTTATACTGAGTTTAATCTTTGAAAAATTTTTGAATCACTTTATGAAGTCTTTTCCCTAAAGCATTTGCCATGCTGCCACATGCAGATTTCCTACTAGAGTAGTTTCAGATACATGCATGCAATCTTTATTACTCTCTTTAGAATTATCCCTGGCCACTTAGTAGCTCCTGTGATAAAATCAATTCTCCACACAGTTACTCCTTGGAAATTAAGGCTTCCTTTTTTTAAAAAAAAATTTTTTTAAACATAACGTACAAACATGAACATTCTTACCATATGATCATTCCATTCTTGGTATATAATCAATAACTCACAATATCATCACATAGTTGTATACTCATCACCATGATCATTTCTTAGAATATTTGCATCAATTCAGAAAAAGAAATAAAAGAAAAAAGAAAAAAGCTCATACATACCATACCCCTTACCCCTCCCTCTTATTGATTGCTAGTATTTCTACCTACCAAAGGCTATTTTAGCCTTTGTTTCCCTATTTTTTTCTATACCCCTTACCACTCCCTTTCATTGATCACTAGCATTTCAATCTACTAAATTTATTTTAACATGTTCCCCCTCTTATTTATTTATTTTTAATCCATATGTTTTACTCATCTGTCCGTACCATAGATAAAAGGAGCATCAGACGCTAGGTTTTCACAATCACACAGTCACATTGCAAAAGCTGTATCATTATATGATCATCTTCAAGAAACATGGCTACTGAAACTCAGCTCTATATGTTCAGGCATTTCCCTCCAACCTCTCCAATATACCTTAACTAAAAAGGTGTTATTTATATAATGTGTAAGAATAACCTCAAGGATAACCTCTCGACTCTGTTTGAAATCTCTCTGCCTTTGACACTTTGTCTCATTTCTCTCTCCCCCCTTTTGGTCTAGAAGGTTTTCTCAATCCCTGACGCTGAGTCCCAGCTTATTATAGGATTTCTGTCCCGTGTTGTCAGGACGGCTTACACCCTTGGGAGTCACGTCCACATAGAGAGGGGGAGGGCAGTGAGTTTGCTTGTTGTGTTGGCTGAGAGAGAGGCCACGTCTGAGCAGCAAAAGAGGTTCTCTGGGGGGTGACTGTTAAGCCTAATTTTAAGTAGGCTTAGCTTATTTAAATAGGCTAAGTTTCATATGAACAAACCCCAAGATTGAGGGCTTGGAAGGCTTCCCTTTAAAAGCATTTTTACTTTTACTTTTTTCCCTTGAGATATCAGTTTTACTTGGTGAAATGTAATTTCTCCTCTGCTGCCATTCTTTGTGTGTGTTTGTATGTGTGTGAAACATTTCAAATGTTTAAGAATGGAAGATAAGGATATTAGAATAATGTCTGGCAGTGTAAAGAGGACAGTGCATCGTCTCTCTAAAAAATAAATGTGAAGCTGGACAGCATTATGAGAAAGAAATATCGTGGGGTTCTGGAAATTGATCAAAGGCAGAAAACAACTTGAGAATTGTTTACTTTTAAAAAACTTGTAGAACTTCAGGTTAGACACAAGGGAGTCTGTGGCTTTCCTGCCTGGAACTGAGGACCCTACCCTACTCCCACCCCAAATTTTCTAGTGCAGAGCTGACTACCACAAGCAGCAGTTTTGCTGCCCAAGGGGGTGAAGTCCATGGATTTTGTCAGTTAAAAGTGGAGACCTTGGTAGGGGACAAATGGAGAAAGCTCAGCCTTGCTAGCCTGAAATTGCAATTCCAGATGAGGCAGGTGGCAAACCAGCTGGAAATTTAACATGGAGACCCTGGATCTGAGAGAGTCAGAGAAGGGCTAACTAAGCCCTTCGCACATCCCTGACTGATGGGAGACCTTTGTGTGCAAGGGAGACCCACGAGGGCCCAGTGAGAATTACAAGCTGAGATCAATTTGAGTCTGGCTGAGCTTTGAATGACTTTCCCAACCCATGCACAGATCCCTTTGCACTAGATGGGAGTCTCCTGGGCTCAAGGTGTTTGAGCCCAGCCTCTGCTGATCATTAGCTATGTGGAAATAGGGGCAAACCCTAGGAAGCCAGACTAAAAGATAAAAATGAAAAAACTGAGCTGAAACATCATTTGCACTCCTCCATGGTGGTGGTGATGGGGGCAGGGCAGGGGACAGATTCCATTGGTTAAATCCTGTCAAGTTAAAAAAAAAAATCAGAAAAATATACTACCATCAATCGTTGCTGCAATGTTATCTAAATGTCTATTTGTAACCCAATAATTAGTAGCTCAAAAAAGAAAGTGTGACCCATACTCAGGGGAAAAGCCATCAAGAGAAACTGTGTGGGCCTACATGTGGATTTAGCACACAGCCTTTAAACCAATGATTATAAACACAAGGAATTAAAGGAAAATATGTCCAGAGAGTATAGAAAAAGATAGTAAACAAGCATAGTTATTAGCACATTTATCAAATCTTAACACTGCCACATTTTTTCAGAATTTAAAAAACTTCGTATTAATAGAGAGCTTCAGGGCAGCCCATGGTGGCTCAGTGGCAGAGTTCTCGCCTGCCATGCCGGAGATCCAGTTCAACTCCTAGTGCCTGCTCATGAAAAAAAAAAACCAAAAAAAAACCTTCAAACATACACAAAAGTGAGCAACTAGCATAATGAATCCATGTGTTCGCTGCCAGCTTCAATGATCAACTCAAAATTTTCAACTCATTTCATCTCATACCCCGACCTAACTTCCCCTTCTTTTCCTTTTTCAAGCATTTTTACAAAACATGTTTGATAACTACAACAAATAAAGAGCCAATTTTCTTGTTATTTTTCACATGACAATAGAGATGATCAAATAATGTATGCCTCTCCTGTTCCTCAGTGCTCCAGGAATGTTTGGTTGAAATTTGACATCACCTCTGGATGCAGAAAGCCGCTCTCAGGGCCTTGGGGTGGTGACAGTGAGATCTGGACTTAATATCTGGCATACTGGATATCTGACATCTGTGGAATGAGCAGGGCATAAAAGTTCTTTACTCTGCAGTCTCTGTTTAGACATAGGTTTCTATGGTTGACCAGTGTCCCCACTGCCCCAGGGGAGTGCAGGAACTTCTGCACCTCTCATTTGCAAAACACAAGGATGTAGGAAACTGGAGATACTTAGGCCATCTCTCCAGGTTCCTTTCACTATCAGTGGCACTCATTTGTGGTGCCGTGATGGATTGTGTGGGAAAGTGGGGCCCAGATGTCCTCTGATTCTCTTTCTACTTACCTAAGAGTTTCTATCATGGTGCAAAAATCTCATCTTACCTCTTGGGCTGAGACCTGAAGTGGGTGCGCCAAGTTCCTTCTTGGAGACCAAGGCCTCTTCGTACTGAAATTTCATCCTCCCTAATTCTCTTTACTTCCTGGGTTTGCCCCAGATTTGTTTTCCTGGGAACAGAGAGGTTGCTCTGATAGATCATAAATCTTCTCTACCCTCAGGAACACTTTCTCCAGCAAAGCCTGTGTTTCAAGACTATTGTTTTATTATAGATTTCAAAAAGTCTCATTTGAAATGCAATCTTAATCATCCTTTTGCTGTCAATAATTTCTCCAAACTAACTTCAAATGCAGCTTTCAGTTTGACATTTTAGAATACATCAATCCTTAGAGCCATCCTGGATGCATATCCATAGATTAGCATGTCAACAGTTAAAAGTGCTAATGAATGTTAATGACAGACCTGGGTCACAGAGTGGGGAAAAGGAGATAGGGCAAGGGAGAGGGGAAGAAAAAAAAAAAGTCCACCTTTGTCACACATAATGTAGTGAAAATCTAAACTCATTTGAAAATACAATCCCATAATTCGTCACAAATACAGAAAACTAGAAATAAGAGTTTAATGGACCTCCATAAATCCTAACCCAGCTTTGGCAATTAATACAGTTTTGCCAATCTTGTTTGATTTATTCCCTCCAATTTTTATTTTTAGCATACATTTCTAACATGAGATGTTAGCAATTATCAGACCTTACAACATTAACAGTAAGTCCTTATTATTATCTAATATCCAGGCCATATTCAAATTTCCCCAATTGTTTCAAAGGTATGTCTTCTCACACACTTAGTCAATTGAAATCAGGACCCAAAAAAGTTCCAAATGTTGCATTGATTGTTATGTTTATGTTAATTAGATCCATTCACTGTCCCTTTCTTGCTCTGCCAATATTCTGCAAACTATACTTCTCAGGCTTCTTTGCCAACTGCTTTCCAATTAAGGTCAGGCAATGGGAAGCTGTTTTAGTTTGATACTGCTGCTGGAAAAGCAATATACTAGAAATGAGTTGGCTTTTATAAAGAGAATTTATTAAGTTACAAGTTCACAGTTCTAAGGCCATAAAAATGTCCAAACTAAGGCATCAAGAGAAAGATACCTTGACTCAGGAAAGGCTGATCTGGGAAGGCATGTGGCTGGCATCTGCTGGTCCTTTGGCTTCTGGTCTCAAACAGCTTTCTCAAGTGCATTTTCTTCCCACATCTCTAAAGATCTCTATGTGGGCTCTGAAGCTTTTTCCAAAATGCTTCCCTCTTAAAGGATTCCAGTAAGCAGCCCACCTTGAGTGGGTGGAGACACATCCCCATGGAAACCAACTAATCAAAAGGTCCCAACTACAATTGGGTGGGTCACATCTCCATGGAAAGAACTTAATAAAAAAGAGTCCACCCAGTAATATTGAATCAGGATTAAAGAACATGGCTTTTCTGGGGGTACACAATAGTTTCAAAGTGGCACAGATGTGTCTGTGGGTGATTTAAAGGATGGGAGGAGGAAAAAAGCCTGGGTATTTCTCCCTGCTCTAGGCAGTGTCTCTGTCACTTTGGTGGACCAGGCTCCTCTAGGCAGCCACCACCATCATTTCTGCTTTTGGGTTCTGGTAATACCACATCCCTTTTTGGTCCCTGTTGCCCTAGGGGAGGTGGTGGTTTTCTAATGTATCCAATCTTTGGATTGCCTCAATATCTCTTTGGCTTTGCAGCTTTTCCAACACTTTTGCATCTAGTTCCCTATATTAAATTCCTCTGTTGAACTATCCTGTATGAACTATTTTTTCCGGACCAGACTCATTCATACAGGCTTTTTTTCCTAACTGCATTTCTTTACACCCCCTTCCCCCTTTAAAATGTTTCTTCTTTTATGCCACTGATTCTTTCTTGTGGACCTTTTAATTTCTCTGTTCTCTATATTCTTACAAAAGGTTAGATCTAGAGCCATGCTGGACAATATGAGAGCTATTAGCTACATATTGCTATTTAAAGCTAAATTAGTTAAATTTAAATAAAAATTATAAAAACCTGGTTCATCAGTAGCACTAGCCATATTTCAAATGCAGCTAGTAGCTGCCATGCTGCATGGCACAGACAGAGAATATTGCAGGCATGGCAGAATGTTTAATTGGACAGTGCTGGTCACAGAGGCTTCATTAGATGAAGGTTCAATACTTTTAGGCAAGAACTCCTTAAGATAAAACAAAAATAAAAACAACAGAGGATAAAAGATACCTTAAAAGACCAGATTTATGTTGGGAGAACTTAGCTGCAGTAGCTCTGCTGAGAAAGTAACAATTTTTCATCAGATTCGGTTGGCGTGCTTATTAAAATGCAGAATCCTTGGCCTCCAACTGCATAACCACAGGGTCAAAATTCCCTGCCTGTCGTGAATTTTAGCAAGAATCTCAAATGATTCTGCTGCACACTGACATTTGAAACCATTGAAATAACAAGCAGGACACTACGTTAAGCTCTTGCACACTTATACTCAACTGTATATAGGGAAGGAGCTGCTAGGCACAATGGAAATGGCTTAAGGTAGCAGAAGATTGGGAGGAGAATGAATCTCTAACTAGGAAAAGCTGACACATTTTAGAACAAAGTTCACCATTTGTGCTTAAACGCCTTAAAACTTGCGCTGGGTGGATGATGGTCTCCTGCAGGTCTGTGATGGATTTCACCACTCACTAAATATGAGAAAAGTCACCATAATGTTTCATAAGACTAAACATCTAGGCTCTAAGAGCCTGTCTTTCCGACGTTTGATGATGTGTCTTTTCTTTACGAAAGATGATACAATATATGATAGTTGTATATATTTTTAATTTTTTTTTGTGGCAAGACTAACATTTGGCAGCATAACATTGTTTCCTCTATTTTTGGAGGGAGTTGATTTACTTGTTTGACAAATCCAAGAATCCAGGAGCCACTAATACAGTCTGCCTTAGGTGTCTTGTAAATAGGAAATGAGGTAATTTGAACCAAATACCATTTTGAAGATATATTAAATATATTACATTTGCCTCAAACCTCAATGTATATTAAGTGTCAGAAAGCAGACAAAAACAAAACAGGGATGGGAAATGGAAGAATGCCATTAACCATTTCCTCGAGTGCAATTCTGGGCTCCACAACAAAGGGTCTGCTTGACTAAAGTCATTATTTATAGCAAGGATCCCATATTTTCCAGGTGATTATGTTACAACCACCGTCAGTTAAAACAATCCCTAATAAGAGCCCAGGTGTTTTCATCATTCACTGTATTTCCTGGAAATTCCTGACCTCCTTAAATAAGTTAGTTATAGCATAACTAAACCTGGGTTTGATTTCCACTTCTGTCTCTACCTGAATGATCTTGGGTAAATTAGTCTCTCTCTGGCCTTGGTTTTCACATGTGTAAAATGCAGGGGTAATACTAAATAATCTATAAGACTCAGGACTTCATCACCTCCTCCAGGGAACCTCCTTCTTCAACATTCCCAAGACTGGTGGGGGACCACCTAATGCACCCCCTCATCCCATGCACCCTTCTTGCGTTATTGTCGATCAGTGCCTCATGTCACAAAAGGGAAAGGGACCTAACCTTTACTGAGGTCCTGCCATGTGTTGGTACCTGGTAGGTGTTTATGCACAATATCTTCTTTACAACATCCTAATATATTTATGCCCCATTCAGCTGAAAAACTGAAGCTCAATGAGGTTAAGGAATTTAATTAGGGTCCCCAGATAGTAAAATTCAAAGAATGAATCAAACCCAGATTGGCCTGACTTCAAAAGCCAGAACAGTTATGCCTGCACTTAGTAGGTATGTAACATACTTGAATGAATGAATGAATGAATATAGAAAGGAATTCATGAAACTTAATGAGGGACACACAGAACATTGACTAAATTGGGGGAGGGATTCATCATGTTCCTGGATATGAGGCTTCCATGTGAATGAAATGACAATTCTCCTCAAAAGACTAAAAAAATTAATAGAATTTCTAATTACTAGTCAATGGAGTCATTTCGGAACTTGGTAAAATAATTCTAAGCTTCATCTGGAAGAACAAATGCTGTAGACAAGCCAGTATATTTTTGAAGAAGAGTAAGTAGTAAGAAATAAGAACTTAACCTATTAGATGTTGACAAATTTAAGAAATCACAATAAATAAAACTGTGGTACTGGCACAGGAATGGGCAAGTTGATAAAACAATGGAAAGTCCAGGAACAGACTTTAAGTATACAAGAAGTCAATGAATGTAAAAGTGGCCTTTAAATTAAGTGGAAAAAGAGTGTGTTTTGATTAATGACACTGCTTTCAAATGACTAACCATTATGGGAAAAATTAAGCAGATTCTGTTCATATACCCATAATTAAAATAAATGCAGGATGAAATAAAGATTCAAAGGTAAAATGAAACTATCAAAATATTAGAATCATGAATGCATATGTCTATAATCTTTTTCAAGTGTACCCAGCTAGTTGGGGTTAACAGTGGGACTAAGATACAGTCCCACTGTTAAGAGATAACCCACATTTTTTTCACAATAAGAGAACTCCAGATTTTTAGGTAGGTAGGGAGGTGAGCTCCAAGATGCAGACTCTATGTCCCAGCCTCCCTTGCAGTTAGGTATCAGCTCCGTCCATCCTGCTCCCTGGAATACGGGTGTGGTGGTGGTGATGAGACATTTCAGACCATGTACAGGAGCTCAACATCCTAGAAATTGCTAAGCATATAAGATGGATGGAGACTGGATCCCTGGATACTTTCAGGGAACAGAGCTGCCATACTAGCCCTAGACCACCAGCCCACCAACTGTAATGTGACAGCATATATCATTTTATCATCAGACATAAGCCCACCAACTACCACCATCAAAAATCTCAAACCCAAAACCATTCCCTGGTAGGAAGGGACTGTTTTTCTTAAACTTTTTAATTGTATAAAATAACATATATACAAAGCAAAGAAAGAGAAAGGCAATAGTTTTCAAAGCACTCTTCAACAAATAGTTACAGGACCAATCCCAGAGTTTGTCATGGGCTACCTACCATTCCATCCTTGCAGATTTTTACTTCTAGCTGCTCCAAAATATAGGAAGCTAGAAGGAACAAATTTTTTTTTTCATCATCACAATAGACTTTTTTGTGAAAAATAACATATGTACAAAAGACCAATAAATTTCAAAACACAGCACAACAATTAGTTGTTGTTTGAAATCTGAAAAACAGATTTCAGAGTTTGGTATGGGTTACAATTCCACAATTTAAGGTTGTGCTCTAAGATACTGGAGATTAAAAGAAATATCAAATATCAATTTAATGATTCAGCGACCATATTTGTTTGTTATATGTTATATATACCTTTTCCATATAACTCCATATATATATATGACTCCATATATATATATATATATGTTATATATAACTTCTCTGTATAACTGGAGATTAAAAGGTATCGATTTAATCATTCATGAATATGATTATATTAGTTATATGTTATATATACCTTCTCTATATGACTCTACCATCACCTTTGATCTTCTATCCCACTCTTGAGGAGTATCTGGGCTATGGCCATTCTAACTAAGGGATTGTCAATAATATGGAATAGGGAGATGGAACTAGCTGACGTCCTGGAGAGGCTGGGCCCTCTGCATTTCGGGACTTATCTGGTCCTGGAACCCATATGGAGGTTGTAGGTTTCTGGAAAGTTACCCTAGCGCATGGAACATTTGAAGAATCTTATATATTACCCTAGGTGTTCTTTATAATTGGTTGGGATGGCTTTGGTTGGGGTTTGGCAAGTTATGATAGGTAGCAATGTCTAACTGAAGCTTGTGTAAGAGTGACCTCCAGAGTAGCCTTCTTGACCATTTCAACTCTCTCAGCCACTGATACTTTATTAGTTACACTTCTTTTCCCCCTTTTTGGACAGGATGGCATTGTTGATCCCACAGTGCCTGGACTCATCCCTGGGAGTCATCTCCCATGCTGCCAGGGAGACTTTCACCCCTGAATGTCATGCCCCACATAGCGGGGAGGACAATGAATTCATTGAATAGTTGGGCTTAGAGAGACTGAGGCCACGTCTGAGCAACAAAAGAGGTCCTCTAGAAGTAACTCTTAAGCATACCTATAGGTAGGCTAAGCTTCTCTGCTACCTACATAAGTTTCACAAGAGCAAGCCTCAAGATGAAGGGTTTGGCCTATTGACTTAGGTGTCCCTAATGTTTGACACAGTATCAGGAGATTCCCTGATGGTAAAGTTTAATAGTTTCATATTTTTTTTCCCCATTTCTCAAGGGATTTTGCCAAAACGTTTTGATTATCTGCTTACTATATTCTAGGATGTATCCAGGCATTACATTAAGCTATACAGAATTAAAGGCCCTCATTCTCATTCTGGGCTCCCTGTCTTTCAGTTGTTCAAGGGTACTATCCAGTCAGGTTGAGTTAGTTATATGCTACAGAAAATTTAGGTTTCAGACAAAATAAACCTTTCTTTCTTTGGTCTCAAAGAGTAGGTGTGGTTCTAAAATATAGACAATATCTTCCTGACCCCTGTGTTCTGAATTATCTTAATCCCGACCTGATCGGTTTTGTTCTTATCTCTAAATACCAGGTTATACATATAAAACAGCCTCTCAAAATTCAGAAATAAGAATTACCGTTCTGGACTAAATGTGTCTGCTGTAAAAGCTTACAATCTAGGTCCCTGTTTTATTATAAGCATTTTCTAAAGGAGACCATACAATAATTGTTATTTTGTTTCTGGCTTATTTTGCCTCACCAAATGTCCCACAGTTCCACTCACATCGTTGCCTGCCTCATGACTTCATTCCTTTTTGTAGCAGCGCAATATTCAATCATGTGTATACACCGTTGTTCGCCAATCTACTTCTCAGTCAGCGTGTCCTTCAGCCACCTGCATTCATTAGGCATCATGTAGAAGGTCCAAAGTCCACTCTCAATTTTAGATAATTTCATTGTTTCCAAGAGAATGGTAACCAGCAAACACACCCTCACCAAATAGGAAATCTAAATCTCCTCTTAACTCTCGTCCCTCCCCCCATTATTTACCCCTGCTGTTGCTGTGGTATTGCTGATGTTTTTCTGTTAAACACAGCCCATAGCACGTAATTGTAGTTTTTCCCCCTGTACTAGAAGGGACTGTTTTTATTAGTTGACATGAGTGAACTAATTGCCCATATTTGGTCCCTGATAAGTCAGGAGAGGGAATGGATTTGGGGAAAAACCCAACAAGGTGTTGAACATTTAGGACTGCAAAGCAAGAGAGATGTTAGAGATGGTGAGAGGGGTTTGAGTGTCATCTGCTAAAGGTGACAGCTGAGGCTATGGGACCAGTGACTATTCCCAGGACAAAAGTGTAGTGAGAATGGAGTACAGAGGCTGAATCAAGCTTTGGGGAAACTCTTTGGTTAGGCATGAGGAGAAAGAAAAGGGACTGGAGAAAATTCAGGCAGAGTCATGAAAAACAAACCAGAATAACCTAAAGTCGTGGATGCAAGAGAGGAGAAGATGGATCATCAGTATCAAATATTTCAGAAACAAAGGGACATTCAGGGATGGAGAACAGGGCAGTATATTTGGCCAAGAGATCATAAGGAAATTTAAGGAGTGCCATTTGGGTGGATGGTGAGAGACATCCTGTTTCAGAGGGTTAAGGCGAGACCAGGAAGTGAGGATGTGGCAGAAAAATCCATTCATTGAGAAGTCTGACAGAGAGAGGAGAGCAGAAGCCACTTGGGGGCATCAGGAGCAAGAGAAGTTTTCCCCCACTCTTGGACCGGAAGTCCGATGCAGTGGAACAAACACCCAGCACTGGACTAAGGCATCAGGTATTTTTTCTGGTTGTTTTGGGCCAAGTTTGGAATATATAAAAATAAATAAAGGCTTTACTAGTGCTAAGAAAAGAAAAGGCAAGAGTGATGATGAAAGAGCCCATGGAGTTCTGGAATGTTTCTGGGGAGCCAGGACTAAGGGAGAGAACCAAGAATGTGAACAGTCATCAGAGAAAGCAAGGCTTGGTGAGCTGAAAGGAACGAGGGCCTAGAATTCTGGCATGGCTGCTTGTTATCTGTGTGGCTCTAATCTCTGGACCTTTTTCTTCTTCTGCAAAATAGAGGTTGTCCTGGGGTCAGAGGAGAGTGTATGTCTAGAATTTAGCACAATGGGAGACAATCAATGACAGGTCTTCTGTACCTTATACTCACTTCTAAAAGGCATTGTGATGTAATTATTTTGGGCAGTGAAAAAAAGATGCAATATTAGTAGTCAAGGTATATCATCTTACCCCCCATACCCCCAATTTGAAACATCACCCTGTTTGTTTTTTTTAATTGCCCATTTGTCTTCCAATGCATGCACAGTGAAGAAACAGCTTCTTGGGAGCCAGGAAGGTCCAATTTAATAGCCTCTTGCATTTATATTACAATTTACATTTTCTGAAGTTGTTTGATAATAGTGATTCCATTGATTCTGATGACAGATGGCAAGTCAGATGCTGGGATACCCATTTTGCAACTAAAAAAGAAAACAACTCTTAGGAAAGGAAGTGATGACCTCTAGAAGCCAGCAAGTGTCAATAGTTCATGCCAAATGAACTTCATTTTCTTTTTTAAAAAAGAGCTGCTACCTCAGGAAATGCTACAGATTATTTGCACCTTGATTTTAGCTGGACTTTTGACAAAGTCCCGAAGTTTTTGTGGATCATCTATGTGAGAGCAGTTGGTGGCACCCACAGTTGGATAAACAGCAGTGGCCCCAAAATGTTAAAATACAGAAAAGCAGGTCAGCGCTAATTTGGACAGAGCCCTTCCCTCCAGTGTCCATCCTAGTAAACTTTTTTTTTTGTTTGTTTTTTGTTTTGTAGTAATTCTTTTTTTTTTAAACTTTTTTATTAATTAAAAAACTTAACAAAAGAACATTAATATATCATTCCATTCTACATATACAATCAGTAATTCTTAATATTATCATATAGTTGCATATTCATCATTTCTTAGAACATTTGCATCAATTTAGAGAAAGAAATAAAAAGACATCAGAAAAAGAAATAAAACGATAATAGAGAAAAA
>PVIY010023316.1:0-40542 GCA_004026745.1 Myrmecophaga tridactyla | reverse complement strand
CCCCCCCAAATCCAACTATAAATAGAACTTAAGTGGGCTACTACATTTAGGCACTAGTGAGACAAGTTAAAAGTGTAGATCTCTTTCCCCTTTTGTTTACTTAATGCTTGATTTCACTGGAGTCATTAAAAGAAATAAGCTTGCAATAAAAAAAAATCATTTCTGAGGTCAGTCCTGGTGTCCAGAGTCTTCTAGGCAGTGTTAATTATGGCAAATAGCACCTCTAACCTCACTTGTCAACAAAAACACTGTGCTGATCCTGGCAAAAGTCTACCCACATGCTCAGAATCGCCATAAACATGCAGTGTTTATTCCAACAAAAAACTCGGGTGAGCTGGGGACTGTGCATTGAAGACTAGTGGTGGAGGGAGTGAGGAAGCTCCTCTTTCCTCAGTCATTTCCACCAGGTGATGGCTGCTGCTGTGTGTGTCCACGGGTCAGTCTTGTTACTCCTGCTGCCTCCATTGCCCCACTCCTGCTGCTGCTACATGGCAGACAGCGGTTATAGCTCAGCAGATTGTGCCATCACCACGATCACCGTGTGGAGGAGGACCCGGCTCCTGCCAGGTCCATTGATTGATTTTTTTTTTTAATGTTGAACCAGTCTTGCATTTCTAAGATAAACCTCATTTGGTTGTGTGTTAATATTTTCATATATTACTGATGTTGATTTCCTAATTTTTTGAGGACTTTTGTACTTAAGTTCATGAAGTATGTGGACCTGCAGTTTTCTTTTCTTATAATGTATTTTTCCAGATTTTTTATTGAGATAATGGAGGCCTTATAAAATGGGTTGCAAAGTTTTCCTTCCTATTCTAGTTTCTGAGATGCATTATCTAGAATTAGTAATATTTATTTCTCAAGTATTTGGTAAAAGTCACCTGTGCAACTGTCATGCCCTGGAGCTTTCTTTTTTAGAAGGTTTTTAATCACAAATTCAATGTATTTGATATATATAGATATAGAGCTATTCAAGTTTTCTACTTCTTCTCCAATGAGTTCTGGTAGTTTGTTTCTTTCAGAGAATTGATCCATTTTTCCTGGGTTGTCTAGTTCATGAGCATAGAATTGTTTGTTTTATCCTCTTTGGGTTTCTTTAATGTCTGCGATACCTATAACGCTGTCTCCTCTTTCATACCTGCATCCCACAAACTTTGAGCACCATCCATTACCCAGATTTTTTCATGACCAAAAACAGAAGCTCTGTACTTATAACTTACCTATATCTTTATTTTAAAAATGGGTTTCCTGTAAAGAGCATACAGTTGAGAGTGGCTTTTTTATCAAAACTGATAATATCTATATTTTTAACTGTTGTGTTTGGACCATTAATGTTAATGTAGTTATCAATATTGCTTGATTAAAATCTATTAGCTTGTTAGCTTTAGCTTTCTATCCATTTTTCCAGCCTCTCCCAATGTCACTGAGTATTTGTATTCCTTTTTATTTTCTCCATTGAATTATGAATTACATCACTTTAAAAATTTTAATAGTCACACTAGATTTTATAATATGTATGTATAATTAACCATAGTTTACTGCCCCAAATTATTATCTCCTCCAGGTGTGGGATAATTCTCTTATGAGAGCATACTCCCAATTCTTTCCTGCCATTCTTTATGCCATTGTTTTATAAATGGCATGAATGCCTTTTTATATTTTACTTTTACTTTTATAAATGTTTTAAACACACTTTCCCAGCCCTATATCTTAAGGGAGGATTTCTGAAAACTCTCTCCAGTCTTTTTTGTGGGTGCAGACTCCCCCAGTTTCTGGGGTCACCAGTGGCTCTACCCTCTTGCCAATACCTTCTCGGTCTCCATCAATGTGTCAACCCCCCAAGCTGTACTCTCCTTACTGTGTCCAATAGCAACTACCCCAGCAAAGCCATGGCTCACATTTTGTCTCTAGTACATGTACCTGCTTCTATTTAGATTTGTGCCCAGTTGTTTGTCCTGTGACCTCAGTGCTCTGATGCATTTTAGGAAAGTTGGTAACTTGTAGTTTGCCTGAGTTTTCATCATTGCAGTGCAGGAGTCATGCCCTTTCCAGTTCTCACTTTTTCCAAGCAGAAACTGGGGATACCTTCCCTTCCTTCTGAGGAAACAACTTTCTCTTCACTTCTAAGTATTTCAAATATAACCTAGTTTGTCCCTGGCCACAGACTGCTCATCTGTTCTAGGCCTGGGCACTCATTTTTAATGCTTGGCTACAATGTTTAAATCAAGCATGAGTAGGTGACTCAATCCAATGCAATGATGCTCTATTGGAGGGGCTTTTGCTGTTTTCTGGGGGGAAATATTTCTTCTGGGATTGCTATGAAAAAGACAATATGGGTTTAGAGGAGTTAAGGGCCACCACAGAGACAGACAGATAGAGATGAAATGACATTATGCAAGTCCAGATTCCAACTCTGCCCACCTTAGAAATTTTCATTACATGAGACAATATTTGTATTAAAAGAATTCTAATTTGGATTTTCTCCACTTGCAACTGAAAGAATCCTGGTAAATTTGAATTATTTATAATTGTTCAATGTTATCTTTTCTACTTAAAGTACAGTGCCTTCATTATATATTAAGTCAACAGACATTTATGTAGGTCCTAATGGGTGCTAGTCACCAAAGGAATATTAAGGAAACTTCTGCATATTTAATGCTTTCTACTCTTCAGAACAATTTGGTGTGCATTTTAGCTGATCTGTTTCACAGAGAAATGGCTTTTCTGTTTTAGCAAATTAAAGGAGGTATGCTTTAAATATTTTTTTAATTTTAATCAAAGTGGCCTCAGGGAAAAGAAAACTGTCAATCATGCTGCCACTTAAGAATCTGAATAGACACAGATGGTCTAATCTTAATGAAGGATTAACCTTAGACTCAAGTCCAAGAATTCCTTCCCTTTGGGTCTCTGGAACTAAGCTGAATTTTAGTCTTCTTATTATAATTTTGGATTTCATAAGTAAGCCCAGCATACTACAAATAAATTCCATGTTTTACTCATACTACTTCTGAATGGGTTTTCTTTTCATTAAGGATGCTTTCTAGGCAAATCAAAACTATTATTCATACCTACAATCATATGTACACTTTAAAAAGAAGCAATTTAAAATCCAGATACCAAGTTAATTATGTTGAAATGTTACCAAATATCTCACTTAGTGGACAGTATTAACTGAAACTGAACAAACTTAAATCTCCCAAAGACACATTTTATTGCAAAAATAAATATAATTAAGGTCTTAGAAAAAGTTTATATGTTTTACTGGGAAAGAAAAATCAGGTGAAGTAAAGAGGTATCTCCCTTGGCTAAAGAATTCTGCCAAATTCTCTCTTATAAGGCAGGAGGGCAGGTTAAGTAAGTTGGAAAGAATATGTATCATAAGTCAATAATTGCATTGGTTTGCTATCTGGTTGGCTCAGTTAAATTTTGTATAATTCATTTAGCCTCCTCTAAGTGAAAAATAGATGATATAGTATTTTTAAAAATAAGGATATGAAATCAGGTTTGACTTCCAACACAATGGGAGGCATGTTCAGTCCATTAAGACAAATTATCATTTGCACTGGGAAGATGAGCATTTGCTTCTGACAGAGCTGGTATTAAATCAGAGTTTGGGTAAGATTTCCTGAGTAATTCTAAGTTTCCTAGCATCTTTTCTGAAAATATTTCATCACTACATATGTAGTAAGTTTCAATCAACCCACAATGACAATGGCCTGTGATAAAGAAGTTTGCATTTTATGATATCCCATTTAAATTGTTCCTCAACACTTCCCTCAAATCTCAACAAGATATATGACATCAAATTTTCAGATTCTTTTCTTAAAAATCTGAATTTAAAAATTTAAAAGTGAGAAATGCAAGCTTTAAGTAGCAGCAGTTACTAAAATAAAGGTGTTCCAATTGGTATTCAGCCTCTGTATTAAGCTATTGTATAGGTTAGCAAAATCCCCTCTACAACTTCCAGTAACAGCTGCTGGCACCAGCTTCAAAGACTGCCATCACTCAGTCATCCTAATTCCCACTCTGGCCAGACCCCACAAAGTCAAAGTGTTCTCTAGTGATTGTCCTTCTCACCAACTATCTACAAATTTAGGGGCTCCCACCACCCCCTATAGGTCAATAATTCACTAGAACAACTCACAAATGTTGCTGAAAGCACCATACCTAAGATTATAGCTTTAATATAGTAAAAGGATGCAAATTAGAAGAAGCCAAAAGAAAAGAAGCACATAGTGAGGCCTGAGAGGGTCTCAGATACAAGGTTCCATGTCCTCTCCACTGAGGTCACAGGACACATCACTCATCCAGCACTGGGATGTGCATAATCAAGCAGGGCATGATCCAAGCTTCCAGGATTTTGATTTTACATGGAGGTCTCATCACATGAGCACCATTGATGGAATCAACATCCACATGTGTGAACTCAGGAGGTGGGCTGACATGAGCGACCACAAAGCCCTGCATCTTAGCACCTGATTGGTCTTCCTGGTATGGCTGCCCCCACCCTAAGACTACAGGGGAAGCTGGTCCCACCTTAGTATACATTAGCACATGAACTCTCAGGTGTGTCCTGGATCCACCATGAATATCAAAAGACTTTCCTACTGTGCTGGATTGAAGTGATGTAGGTCCCCTAGAAATGTTTTAATGTACCGTGTTTTAATCCTAATCCCATTTTGTGAAGGCAGCTGTCTCTTCTAATCCTTATTCAATACCATAAATTTGAAACTGTAATTAGATAATCTCCATGGAGATGTGATTTAATCAAGAGTGGTTGTTAAACTGGATTATGTGATGAATGTCTCCACCCATTTGTATGGGTCTTGATAAATTTCTGGAGTCCTGTGAAAGAGGAAACATTTTGGAGAATGAAAGAGATTCAGAGAGAGCAGAGAATGCTGCAGCACCATAAGGCAGAGTCCACTAGCCAGCACTTTGGAGATGAAGAAGGAAAATGCCTCCTGAGGAGTTTCATGAAACAGGAAGCCAGGAGAGGAAGCTAGCAGATGATGTTGTGCTCGCCATGTGCCCTTCCAGCTGAGAGAAACAGTTACTGTGTTCATCCTGTGCCTTCTCCCTTAAGAGAGAAACCCTGAACTTCATCGGCCTTCTTGAACCAAGGTATCTTTCCCTGGATGTCTTTGATTGGACATTTCTATAGACTTGCTGTAATTAGGACATTTTCTCAGCCTTAGAACTGTAAACTAGCAACTTATTAGGTTCCCCTTTTTAAAAGCCATTCCATTTCTGGTGTATTGCATTCTGGCAGCTAGCAAACTAGAACATCTACCATAGGAAATTCCAAAGATTCAGATGTTGCTTCCCTAGGAACTGGGGGAAAAGACCAGACAAGATTTTCATTGTAATATAGCTTTCTACATCATTTCTATTTAAAAATGGCATCCCTTTCATTTTTTACACTACCCATCATAATATTTTTCTTATTTTAGCCTTTTGTTATGATTTTCTCTTCCCCAACATTAATTCAAATGCTCTATAATATAATTGAAATGTGCATAATATTTGACAATGTTACATTTCCAATTGATACCATCTTAAAAAGCCAGCTCTGAATTTCACCATGACTTTTATACCCAAGTTATAGCAGAGATGTTGAGAGCACTTAATCAATGATACCACACTGTTCTAAAACTGTGCCATATGGAATGATAGCCATGAACTGCACATCTTTTTTGAGCATTTGAAATGAGGTTGGTGGCTAAGGAACTGAGTTTTATTTGATTTTCTTTACTTTATTAAAATTTAAATTGTCACATACTGTTAGTGACTGATACATTGCAGAGCAAAGCTAGAGACACTTAAGTTGAACTATTTTCCTGGAATAGAAGGAGCAATAAACATTAATATCTTCTTACCATCGCCAAAACAAGGAATTGGGAGATAATATTTCTCTTTAGTCTCTATTTAACATTGGTGACTTTAAGTAGTTAAAATAATGAGGAAAATAGCAATGGTCATAAATTACCCACTTATTGTATCCCAGATGCTGTGCTTGGGTGCCCAATAAGATTTACCTCTTGTCAAAGATGAACTGAGACATTTAATATGGATAAAGTTTATTTGGGTGACAAATGATTTGTGAGTCAGGCAGTGAAAGAAGTGTACTAAGGAGCTCCCCCTAGGAGTGGAAAGGGGGAGCTTATAAAGGGCAAACTTGGAAGCAAGCAATGAAATGTTCTGATTGGCTGATGTTAAGTTTCTGGTTTACATGGTGTGGGGGATGGTTCACAAGTGCAGAGAAGATATACAACAATTAGTATAGGATACTTGTCCATTATGATAAACTCTATTGGATTGAAACTGGCTTATCACCAGGCGTTGCTTATCTGCAATTTTGTAGGGCATGCTCCTTTTCTCCATTTCCTTAGAAAGCTCCTGCAAGCCAATTGTTAATTTCTTCTGGAAAATCCTTCCTTGGAAAGGGGTCTCTCCAGGTGACACACAATGCAGGTGGTCATTTTATTTTACTTAACATTCTTTTAACAGATGTCCCTCTCTATGCATTTGGCAGATGTAGTTGGACATCAGTACAGTGTCCAGGCAATCTGTCTATGGTTACAGAGCTTCAGTCAATAGCTTTGTTGGTTCCTTTGTCAGGTGACACAGTGTCTCCTCAGAAGCCCATTAACTTTGGGCTCCATTCCAGTTTTTGCTTTGGCCAACAGAGACAGAAGTGTTGTTTCATCAATTCTGAAAGCCTAGATTTCATCATTCTTTATATGTCTCCACTTGCTTTCTTGAACCTCTGCATCTTCCAAAAGAAGAACAAGGAGACTCTAGTCTGATGGGCCCATGGGAAAGCAAGAGAAATGGAAGAGAGAAGCTCACCAAGCCCAATAGAGACAGCTGACTTCTGTTCATTCCAGATGCTTGTGTGATAATTATTGTTGACTTTCTTAAATATATATTTATTATAAAACATAAATAAAAGGGGATGAACCTAAAAAATAGTGAAATGGTAAGTCTACATCTAACCTTATAAATGCTTGAATAAAATGTAAAAAGGCTTAACACGCTAACCAAAGCATGGAGATTGTAAGGTAAATCATAAAAACAGACTCAATTATACATTGTCTATAAGAAACCGTTTTAAAATAAGGCTATACATAGACCAAAATAAAAGGATGGAAGAAGAAATTGCAGGGAAACACACATGGAAAGAAAGCTGGAGTAGCTTTATTAATATCAAGTAAAGTTGACTTCAGAAAATCAAAAATTACTGGGGATATAGAAGATCAGTACTTTAGGATGAAAGGCTCATTTCACCCAGAAGACATAACAATAATCACTGTGTGTGCATCTAACAACAGAGCTTCAAAATACATGAAACAAAAATGGATCAAGTTAAGAGAAAAACAGACAATTTCTTGGGAACTCTTTAAAAACTTGTCACACCTTTCTTTGGAATCAGTAGATTAAGTACATAGAAAATTAGTAAGAATATAGATGTGAAAAGTTCTCTCAGTCCTCCAGGCATAATTGACATTTATGGAGCTTTCATGAATCTTGGGATGATTACCTTCTCTGCACTTAATTTTTCTTTGTAAAATTGGAAAATTCTGTTTTTTATGGTCAAAATTAAATTAGACAGCTTGTCTCTATGAACCTGGAATATGAAATTTATTATTCATCTATTCTTTAATTCAACAGGTGAGCTATCATCCTCTGAAGGTCAGATGAAAAGATAAGCTCCAAATATGTAGCAGTGAATTTAAAAAATTTGCCTCAAAAACTATGTCTTGGGGATTATAGATGTCTTCATATAATCACACCAATTAAAGAAAATACTGCTCTGAAAGTGTGTGTTAGGGAGATACAATGTGATCAGGGCACTGGGCTACCTATGTAAAAGCTTGGTGGTGGGGGGAATTGGTGGGTGAGAGGAATAGAGAGCTGGAGTGTTGGGATAGGGAAAGAACTATGGGAGCTGAGGTTGGAGGGTGGGCAGGTGCTTTTATGCTGGGTTGTAGGATGGGGTCAGAAACTCCAGCCACAGCTTAAAAGCAATGGAAAGCCATTTTTGGTTATGTGTGTTATGATGAGATTTTCATTGATGAGACATTTCCTTGGCTGCTGTATGATGAATAGCTTGGGTGAGGTGAAGGTGGATCAGGAGACTGCTTATAAAGCTTTGGTTGTGTTCAAGTGGGAAATGGTGATACCTTAGATGCAAAAAAATGGCTCATGCTCTCATTTCCCATGTGCAGGCCCTGAACAGTGACAAATCTTATATACACCTTTTAGATGTGCTGATTATGAGATAATGGTGAAAGCCAACCTATGAGTCTGTGAAATGCAGCTGCCATATTCATAAAGCTGCCTTTTGATCAGTTGCAAGAAGACACATCACAGTGTCTTTGACATTGCCAGAGAATGCCAGCTGGGAGGCTTGTCCCTTTGATTGGCCAGCATGGCACTCATTTGGCAAACATATCCAGGTTCTCATGGAATTGCTGCCTCCAGGAAGTCTGAGGATTTACTCCAGAGCTGCTGGTGGCTGCTTAATTTTGCACTGAGTATGTTTGTCCCAGCATCCATTATATAAGTTAATATTTTCTCCCTGACTTGCAAATTAAGCAATTCAATGAACCTCAACTTCTCTCTTCTCCCAGCAGCAGATACCACAGGTCTTTACCAGCACATCTCAGAAGAAACAGTCTGCTGGATTTTCAAAGCTGCAGCTATTTCAAGCTTTCATAAGGAGCAGCCCTCAGGCATCTAGCTTTCCCATGCATTGCTTTTCTCTGGCTTGGAACCTGGAAATAGTGAGAAAGTATTGTGAAAGACAGATTGGAGCCAGGTTTACAGACTACAGCATTTTATTTGGGACATCAAAGTTTTTCTGCAGCAAGGAAGACAGATCACTTACAAGAATAGAAGTGACTTTGGGTTCCTGGGGATGGCAAACAATTATATTTATAGATGTGAAAAATAACTTGGCTTTACTCCTGTTAATCAGAGGAGGGTTTGTCCAACCTATTGGGGTGTGTGTATGGCAGGTGAGCCTTATTTTGTTTTTGGTCAAACATTCTGAAGCCAGAGCTTGATTGGGTATCTGGGTCAACTGAGCTGGTGGTGATATTAAATGTCAAAAGATAAAGAGGAAACTCAAGAGGGAGTTCAAAGAAGTAAGGTATGGGGTTTTGTTCTGTTTAGCTCTCAGGTCTCCCCAAGGCTTTACACAGTTTTTTTTTTCAGTGAGAAGGCTGTGATCTTCCTGAGCAGGGCTCCCAGTCCTGCCCTCTGATGTGTGCTTCAATCTCACTGGTGAATGAAGGCACTGGCATTACTAGGCTTATTCTGGTGATTGGCATGCTGAGAACCCACCTCACCTGTCCTGCTAGGACTTAGGGTGCACTTTTACTTCTAGCATAGAATGGCTTCATTCCCTGGACCTGGCTTGAAGCAGGTGGATTTTTCTCCAGGTACTTGGAAGCTGTTTGTGAATGTGAATAAGTCACAACAGAGAGGGTCCTTGGGAGCTCTGGATGCAAATCATGGAGGAAGTTGTCAGGTTTCAGAAAAAGAACTTTACATGTAAAATGGACTCTGTGACCTGGAGGGCCCTCAGCTTCTTTCCCTTATATTCTTTTGTCAAATCAGATGTCACAGCAAGATCCCCAGGCAGGCCAGTGCTGCACCAATCAGAAGGCACCACACTCATCAGAAGATGATAAATAGACATGCAGTAAAAACCTGTCCCTGCTGATAACTCTCCCAACCCAGTGTGTTTTTTTCCTTTAAAGCCACAGGCTCTCAGAAAGAGAGCTGGAGCCATTACCTTTCTTTTTGTTTGCAGACTTCACTGGCTCCTACCTGCTTTCTCCCTCCAATAAACCTCTTCAGTTTTGACTAGCTATCCCATGTGCAATCCTTAATGACACCATGCCTAACATAAGTGAGCTTTGGGACACTTTCATCTGAATCTTAACTAGTGCCTTAGAAAGAGGTCTTGACAGTTGCACTGTTCATTTGGAGGTTGTGCTTGTATTAAAGAATTTGGCTTAAGTGACTAGTTTGTAGTTCCTAAACTATTTTTCACAGGGTGATCTTAGAAAGAGAATTCTAGGCTTTAACAGAAAGCCTACAGTCAGGTCTTCCTACCCCACTTGCTTTGACTTTTCATGAACCAGTACTGAGAGATTGAAGAATCTAATGACAAAATGGTAGCTTAGAAGGGTGTGGAATTTAGTGCATTCTCCAGAGCAGCTAGTAAATAGCCAAAAAAAGTACAGAAGAACTGCTGGGGCCACATCAGTGATGGGACACTGGTGTGTCCAGTTGGGACAGGCTGGACCAGCTGCAATTCCACATTGAACCATGAGTCCCCCAAGCTGTGGAGGCCAGTGCCCCTCCCCAACAGGCTGCTTCCCAGAGGGGAAAGAAAGGGGGCTGAGCTCAACCAAGCTCCAATTGTGAAATTAACAAATTCTGAATAATAAAAATAGGCCCCCAGCTCAGCTAAACCTTGAATAAAAGCTAAAGTTATTAGTTTTTGCCCCAGCACAGAGGAGGCAGGGCTGACAGGCAAGAAAAAAAAAAAGAATTTTTTTTTTTTTGGATTGGACAGCACAAAATACTTGAAAAGGTCTGGATCTAAAAAAAAAGAGATGGGGTGCATAGAATCTGGAGATATGTAGAACAATGTACCCAACATAAGCTCTTGATTAACAAACCCAATCTTTCTTTGTTTCCATGGCTTAACTGCTGTCAGGCACCAACTGCCCCAGGCAAAGGCAGAATTAAGTTTGTCTGAGAGAAAAAGAGGTTATTCAGGTGAAAGGAAGTAATTTACTGGGGGTTGTGCCTTCCCAAGGAGAGGGGTGGGGCCCAGCTAAGGTGGAATTCCACCCTCAAGGAATTCAGACCCCAGGGACTGGAAAACTGAAGCTATTAAAGCCCACCTACAACCTCTCTTCTGTCTCAACCATGCTCCAAGCAGGTAGAGTCTGCTGAAGTTAAAGGTACTGTATCACTTTATGCTGGTGGGACCAACAGGCAGACAAGTGCTGCATACTGGGGAGAATAAGAGAAATACAGAATCTCGAGGCTTCACAGGAAAGTCTGTCAACCTCCTGCGTCTCACCTTCAGGGAAAACTGATACAGTTTTCATCCTGAGAGGAGGCCAGTCTGATCTTGGAAAATCTGGGGTAGACCCTCCTAAGGAAAAAAAAGGCATCATACAGGCAGGGCAAGAAACAAGAATTGAAAAATTCTGATCCATTAAACAAAACCTATGCTAGAGGTCTAGATTAAGCTGAACTGAATGTCAAAGAACAGATAGAGAGCAAAGCCATCCAGCAAGAAAATCCTAGGTAAAAGAGTGAAAACAATCTCTTGAATAAACTAATTAAGGAAATTAAATGCATAGATGTCAGCAAAAAATAATGAATCATACTAGGAAACGTGAAGAAATGGTCTGTCAGAGCAGCTAGCCAACAATTCAAATGAGATACAGGAGTTGAAACAATTAATTCAGGATGTTTGAACAGACATGGAAAATGTCATCAAAAATCAAATCAACAAATTGAGGGAGGATATAAAGAAGGCAAGGGATGAACAAAAAGAAAAAAACTGAAAGTCTGAAAAAATATATCACAGAACTTATGGGAATAAAAGTCACAGTAGGAGAGATGAAAAAAACAATGGAAACCTACAATGTTAGAGCTCAAGAACAACTGCCCTTTAATTACCCTACAGTAATTAAAGATGGTATAGGAACAGATGGCTTGGAAAATAATTAGAAGGGTGATACATAAAAATGCAATTTATTTGAGTTTGTGAAATGTTGAAGCTTGACATTTCACTATTGGGAATCATGAGTTGGAATTGTACTCCATATGTATAACAAATCATTGCACAAAACCAAAATGGTAGGAGAACAAATGTAATTTAAAATATCCCATTTACCCATGTGGTTTGCAGATGCCCCTCTCTTGCTAATCAGTCTTTTGAGCTTAATAGTCATTCTTGGCTTGTGATTTGTTATCATGTTTGGAGTGTGATTATTATCATGTATTAGAAGCAAATGTTACGGCTTTCCATCTGAGAAATTACTGAGATTGTATGGTATCTTTTTATACTGTGGTATAAAAACTAGCCTGGCTGACCTTATGGAACAGGGGCTCAGAGGGTGCCATTCAGTGCTCAGGTCAATTTTGGAGACTATTAGAAAGAATGTCATACCTGCAGGAGAACAAATACTCATCTGATTGTGGATGAGAAAAGAATTTATTCATGTTCTTGCAAGAACGTGTGCCTAGTCAAGCATGAAATGGTGGCTGGCATGCCAAACAATAGAATGCCAAGAATAGAACACATGTACCAGGCCTGCAGACCCTCCCCTGTTTCTCCACTGATTGGATATTCCAGAGGTTACAGCCTATCCAGGGAAATTTAACTAATTTAAACGTCCTGCTGAAGGTTCCCTCTTTGATTATGTTTCAAATTTTCAATGACCCTGGTCATTAAGGATTTGGTCCTAGTTCTAGGCTTGTGTCAGAGGCCCTCCCTTTTCTCTGCCTGCATCACCTTTGTGAAAGCTCAACTTAAAGTTTGATTCTTGTAAATCCCCTTTCTTCTTTTCAAACCTTTAGTTTTCACATTTTGGTCTCTTCTTCAAACCTGATAAGAGCCTTTTCATACTCTTCATCATAGGGATCTTCCTCTTTTCAGGAGGTTCTTGATGACTATCTGAACTAACCCTTGGGCATGTGGATAATGCAGAATGTAAGCATTGTGAGTACCCCAGCTTTAATGGATAAAGAAGTTAGCATGGACAGTGCCACCATTTTCCATTCCCCAAACCAGTTTTCTAAGCATCTCATGAGGGGGTCATTAATGACTGAATTTTTTTTTTTACCAATTCTTCAGATAAAGTCCTTAGAGCTTTTAAATGCATCTTGGATTTCTGTTGGCACTGCTATACTGTCTAAATCAACTTGATTCTCCTCTTTTTCAAATGCCAGGGTGAATGGGATGGTCAATTGGACCAGAGCACAGGTTCTTTCCATTTCTTGTGTAAAACTGGTCAGAGGATGCCCTTTCCACAATGCCACCCAAGTCCTGCTCATGGTGTGGTGAAAGTGGAGAAATTGCCAGTACTATCTCCAGTCACATCCCAGTTTTGGGTATGCAAGACCATGGTCACAAGGTCCTGGAAGCCCTTCTTCCCATCCAGAGAGACAGGTAGAGTGGTTTTCTGAACAAAGGCAAGAAGCCAGTATGGCCTTGACTTTTCTGTTCCTGACTGAAAGGAAAAGAGAGGACAATGTACTACAACTTACATGAGGACTAGTATTCTGAAAAAGAAGTACCATGCACTTGAACTCCTTTTCATGTTCCTCCATATCCATTGGTATTGTCATGGAAGGGCATGACAAGAACTGTGTGTCAGCCTTTTGCAATAGCAGTTTGGTGGAGGATTTTCTTTGTAAGAGGGTATTTTATTTTGAGGATTTGGGTTCATATTTGTGAACCCCAATCACTGGCCATAGTATGCCCCTTATATTGGGTAATGCCCCCCACAAAAACTTAGGCCCCTGTGACTGAGGGGAGTATTCATGATTGCTTACTGGCTCTGGATACAGGCACCAATTTTCCCAACTTAATCATCATGGACTTGTCAGGTTTCCATGGTCCACCCACGTGGCAAGTGTTAAGCTGCACAGTTCAGGGCTACAAACCTTCAGCTACACTCACCACCACCTTGACAGGGCTTATTGCATCCCCAATTTGAACTAGTATATTTATTCTCATTGTTAAATTGGGCCTCAGAGCCTTCATCTGTACTTTGACATTATTAATTATGTTAGGTTAAAATACAGACTCCAAAGCCCCCCAAATCTCAAAACCCTTTCTATCCCCCAATTTTTGTCTCTTCAATGTAATTTTTAAAGGGTCCATATATGGAGTTATTTCCCAGTAATCAAACATCATCTGGCTTAGGTACTGGTCCTTTCACTTGGGTATATTGGGTCCAAGCCTTCTCTGCCATCTGGATATCTGTCTCAATTGTTAACAGAACTTGATAGGGTGCTTGCCAGGATGGTTGGAGTTTGGACTCCTTCCATGATTTGATGAGGACCCAACTGCCAGGCTGGTGTTGATGGACAGTGTAGTCTGGGCCAGTAGGCCATAGTGTCACATATGGCCTGTACTCCTCAGTGACTTCCCTGATGTAAGACTACTAATATTTCCCTCATTATCTGTTTGTTCAACATCTGCCTACCATCCAGGAAGACCCATCTCCTCTGACTCTGGACTTGTTCCCAATTGTTCCAGTCCCTTTACTTCCTTCTCAGAGAATACAGGGACCTCAAATTCTCTGTGAATGAAGGGTTTTAAGACCATTAATTTCAACAGGAGATAAAGGAATGCTTCCTTAGCCTTTTCATTTGCCAAGCTGCTTCCCTTTGCCTCAAAGTTATGGCCTTTCTGGTGTCCATTTATGTGTACCACTGATATTTTCCTTGGAAAGAGTAGATATATTAATACCTTTTTTATTAATTCCACATGGACTAATTCCTTCTCCTTGCTATTAATTAGTCTCCTTTCTTCCCAGATTTTTTCCAAAGGTGTGGACTTCCCTGAAGACATACTTAGAGTCAGTGTAGATGTACTATCTTTTCCTTCTAATAATTTGAGGGCTTGGTTTAATGCATACAACTCGCAAGTTTGAGCTGACCAATCATTGGGCAATCAACTAGTTTCCCTTACTCTTAAGTTAGTCCATCCACAGTTTTATAACCACAGTGTCTCTTTCCCTCCAGGACCCCAGAGGATACATCTATGTACAATGTTTCCCTTGAATGTAAGGGGAGATTCCCCAGGTCAGACCAGAACTGAATTTGATACTCAATTAAGTCCAAACAGTCCTGTTCAAGCGCTTCTGTCTGGTCAGAACCTTTCCAAAGTAAAGAGGCTGGGTTCAAGCTATTGTCTACAGTCAAAACCAAGTCATCCTTCTCCATTAAGACTGCCTCATATTTCAGGATTTGGGAATCAGTCAGCCACCTCCTTGCCTTTTGTGATAAAGTAGTTCTGACCTGGTGAGAAGTGCTGACAACTAATGTCCCTCCAAAGGTTAGTTTCCTACTTCTACTAGGAGAGCTGTTGCCACAATAGCCTGAATGCACCCAGGCCATCCTTTTGAGACAGGGTCCAAAAGTTTAGAAAAGAAGGCTACTGGTCTCCTTTGGCCTCCCCAAGTTTGGATTATTACCTCTAATGCTGTTCTTTTATCTACTGTAATTAGATGGAAAGGCTTCTCAAAGGAGGGGAGAGCTAGAACAGGAGCCTGTAACAGTGCCTGTTTGAGCCCTTCTAAATCTGCTACTTCCCCCTCACTCCATTCTAATTTGTCAGGCTCTTTCTCTAACAGTTTTTGGTATGACTCTTTAGTTTGAGAATCATAAGAATCCATCCAAAACCTAAAGTGCCCCACTAATCCTAAGAATTTCCTTAGTTCCCTTTTTGACCAAGGAAGAGGCAATCCAACTATGGCCTGAATTCTCTCTGGATTTATTTTCCTTTTAGCTTCATTTATGAGATAGCCTCAGTATTTAACTTCCCTTTCCACAAACTGTATTTTATATTTTGATACCCTTAGTTCTTTGTCCCCTAGGAAGTTCAAGGAGTCCTTCATAGTCTTGGCATCCCCATGTTTTTCTTTACCCAATATCAACAGATCATCTACATATTGTAAAAGGGTAATTTTCAGATGGGATCAAAAACCTTTCTAACGCTTTTTCTATTTCCTGCTCAAAGACATTGGGGGACTCTGTGAAGCACTGGGGTAGGACTGTCCACCTATATTGTTGCCTCCTTCCAGTGAAGGGATTTTCCCACTCAAAGGTGAATAAGTTCCTACTATCTGGGTCAAGAGGGCAGGCCCAAAAGATATCCTTCAGATTTACTACATTGAATCATTTATGATGTAGGAAATCCTACTAAGGAGTGTATAAGCCTTAGGGACCACATGGTTTCTAACTTGAACAATTTGATTGATGCCTCTCAGATCCTGTACCATCATCCATCTGCCATTTGCTTTCTGGACAGGAAGAAGGGGAATATGTAAAGGGGAATACAGGTTTCCAAGAGCCCATCTCGAAGGAGAACTTCAATGATGGACTGAAGTCCTTGTCTCCCCTTCAATTGGATTGGATACTGACCAACCTTGAAGTAACTAGTGTTAATATGTTCCACATTTCTGGGACACTTGTAATTTAGAGTAGAAATTAAAATAAATAAAAAGTGAATAAGAAAGTTGCTATAAAGGTTAAGTATAGCCTATGCAAAGCACTCAAATAGGGAATTTAGTGAAGGCATATATATTTTTTTGCAGGCAGAAAATGTATTGAGAGGCTCCATGGAGTGTGTGTGAAGACTAAACTCCAGCCTGTTTGAGAATATCAAAGGAAGATCTTTTATAGTGGAAGGATTGAGGGTTTTGGCTAGCATGGGGAAGTAGCAGATTATTACTGGCCATTTTAAAAAGCTGGGGCCAAGTGGGAAGTTGGTGGCAAAATTCATTGGTGGGTTTAATCTAAGCTTGGCAGTTACCAAGACAGGAACTGGGAGTTACAGAGGTGGGAACTGGTTCTGTCTAGGGTTTTGCCTTACTTGGTGAATGAATGCTGCAGGTTGATAAAGGATCCCTCTGAAGCAACCCAGGCCAAGGGGGCCTTTACTAACCTGAGGGATTCCCTGACATACATGATTTTTATTTGTATAACATGTGGAAGCAGACAAGTTAGTGCCAGACATATGGGGAATGGGGAGGGAGTTGGGGCATAGGTATGTTCTGCTTACTTCTTGCTGCTCCATGTCAGAGTTATAGAGAAGGCATCTTAAAAGAGGCATTCCTTAACCTGACTTTTGAAGGGTGAGTGTAGATGTTGTTCTTGAGAGAAATGCATGTGAACACATGTTCTGGTTGAAGAAATATATGTGTTGATAGACAAAGATGTGAAAGGGCACAGCGCTTTTTTTTTGACTCTTCAAAAAAAAAAGAACATCATTTACTCAGTCAATGAGCACTTCCAAGCATTTTCAGATGCTAAGCAGGCATTGTTCTAGTACCTGGGGAAATAGCAGTGAACAGAACAATGGCCCTGTCCTCATGATGCTGATAGGGTACTGGACACCACTGCTGATATTAACAGTCTCATGTTTTGAGTGTCAAGTTCTATGCTTAATGCTCTACTTAGATGATCTCATTTAATTCCCATAACTCTGGGAGGTTTAGGTTCTATGATTATCTCCATTTTACAGAAGACAAAACAGACAATGTGAGGTCAGACAGCTTGCCCAGCTAGAAGACAGAACAGCCAGACTACAAACTCAGGCAGCCTCATTCAACCACAGGACTGAGGATAGAAAGAGCCTGGAGTTTTATGATACCATTTGTATGATATATCTAGAATAAGCAAATTCAAAGAGACAGAAAGTAGATTAGAGGTGACTGGGGACTGGGAAAGGGATAGGGGAGAATAGGGAGTTACTGCTTAATGGGTCCACAGCTCCTGTTTGGAGTTACAAAACAGCCTTGGTAATGGCTACTGGTGTTGACAACACAATATTGTGAATGTAATTAATACCACTTTACTGTGTGTCTGAAAATAGTTAAAATAGTAATTTTATGTTATATATGTTGCTACAATAAAAAAGTAAAGATAGGAGATTACAAGGTGATGAGAGTGGAGGCTGAGAAAAGATTTGCCACCTAAGAAAGTCACAAGCCTCTCTCAGAAGAGGGATTTTGTTTCAAATTATTAGGGATTTTGTTTCAAATCAGTTTGCACACCTAAATCATATCCCGCTTTCAGCTTCTCAAAAAGCAGGTTTGTGGCAGCTACATGCACACATCCCATTCCAGGGTGCAGACAGGTCCTGAAAGGTTTCAGGTGCCCAATTCTGCCTGCAGAGTTGTCCACTTGAAATCTTTCTTCAGTCTCTTCAACCTTCACTCCTCTCTATGGCTCCACTTCAATTCCTGAGCAATAATGTTTTCCACCACATCTCCTGCCAACCCATGCACTTTATGCTTTTAGAAATCCATGGCAAATACAGAATATTTCCTTCATCATGCAGTCAGAGGGGGACAAAAAACAGACATCTGCCACAAAAATCCCCTGACTTTTATCCTCCAGAAAGCTGTTGGGAAGCTACAAGTTCATCTTTTTGAGTTTCAGAATCTTGTCTTGATTATATGACAATAAGAGTAGCTTTCCAATTCATGTCTGTAATATTGTTTTTCCATTGTGGCAGTTGTTACTGTTTTCTGTGAGGAAGGAATAATGCCTTAGATGAATAAGAGCAAAACAGAAAAATCCTGGTGTGCTGGCTAGCTAAGGGGGACATCCCAAATCCTGACTTTCAAGTTTACCTGTGGATTTAAGGACTTGGCTGCCAATCAAGAATGCATTCAGGGTTGGGGCACTTGGCCTTCATAGAAAAATGGAAAACTTTGCCACACAACCTTCTAGTCATAGCATCCCAAATAGCTGTCTTGTCCTCATGAAAGGTGTGAGTAGAAGGGGGTAGCAGGTGAATGTCTTGTTTTGTTTTTTGACACCTCCTTTTAGAACTGCAAACATTTTCAGAGTTAAAAAAATGCTTTGGTCCTCTTTGGTGGGGTTGAGCTGCTTGGGCCATGAGAGGGAGGGCCTGGGGTTCCCCACCAGAACACATCACTCCACTCTCCCCACAGCTGCTAGCACTTGCAGCCTTGGACCAGTCATCCTCAAGGGCATCCATATCCCCACTACTAGAGGAATTCCTGGCCAAGTGGATTCATTCCACACCAGATGCACCCCAAGAATGTTTCTATGGGCCACAAGGAACAGAAAATAAGGGACAAGAAATATTCAGAGGAATTGGGAAAGATACCAGAATAGAATCGCAGGCCTAAGAATAGGTGACAGATAAAAGAGTACAAGCAGAGGAGACTCAAGAAGCACAGGGTCATATGCCTTGGCACTGAGCCTCCTCCCTTCCATTTCCTTGACAGATCCTGGGTGGGGAGGAAAGAACTTACTGGCATGGAGCTCAGTGGGGAGGGGGAGCCTCACCCAGGGTCTGAATCTAAATCAAACACCTCGCCGGCTTACAGTTAGCAAGTGATCCCCAATACCACACTCAGGTTAAAGAAAAACTGTTTGCAGAGAAGAGGGGGAAAACATTTACTGGCTGGAAAATTACTGATCACAAACAGAAGAGGATGTGGGGTGCGGTGTGGAATGGGACCTTGTAATAAGGAAATAATGAGTACACATTCTTTTTGTCCTCTAGCTGTGCAAGAACATGAGCCCTGAGCTTGGGGAGCTCTTTCTGAGAACCGAGTCCCATCAGGTCCTGCTATTTCCTAGCAAGGGCCACTCTCCAACCAAGGCCCTTGGGCAGGCTTGACTGTCCCAAGTCTGAGCCTATGTGAGTTAGTGGTCATTTCACTTTCACTTCACCATTTCTCCTATTTAGGATTCAGTATTCTCATTCATAAATTGAAAAGAAGAATCCTGCACTTGCAAAGTGCTTTAAGATCCTTGGCTGAAAAGTGCCCCCATGCTCTCAGCTTTGCTTTCCCCCACCAAGTCAATCTGGAGCCCTTCCACACTCCTTCCAATCTCAATGTGTCAAAACCATGCCTCCCTGGCCCATACTGCCTTTTCCTGCCCTTTCCAGGCACTGAACTCCACCATTTCCATGCTCTCTGACTTGGCCACACAGCACTGGGCCCCTGTCCATACCCAACCCCCACCACTTACTGGCAGAAGGTCCCAGAAGGCCCCAGGCAAGACTGGCCCAGGACTGGCTCTGGCACTGCGAGGGGAGAGTCAGGGCTGGCTAACTGCATGCGGGTAGAAGGCACCGAGGGGTCATGTGCATCATCGTGCCCTTCTCCAGAATGCACACTGCACAGCAGGCTCAGGGTTGGGGCATGCAACTGAACCCTGACCTCCCAGCCTTCTCTGCCAGTGGCTGCAAACCCAGGAGGCAGCAAGGGTGGCACAGATGGCCCTGATTGCATGGCCTCTGCTACTGTGCCTTGGCCACCATTGCTGCCACTGGGGTCAGCATGACTCCTCACACAGTGGGTTTTGGAACAGGGAAGTACTTGAAGGGAGAGAGCATGGCAGGAATCAGGAGGGAGGTGTATTAGAAATCATTGCAGGCTTCAGAGAGCATGAGGGATCCTGGTATACTGTAAAGGAAAATGTGAGAAAGGGAAACCAAGAGAGGAAGTTAATTTGAAAATGTTTACTAATTAGAAGATTTAAAATCATTGACCAACAAAATTAAGTGGTGGGAGAAAGAAGTAAATGCAGTCAGGAATTTAATGATCATGTCTTGGATAAGTAAGGATATGATGTCATTTGGTCTCAGTTTATTAGATTTATTAGAGATTTGTTCATTTCTCCCTTTTTGAAAACATACAACGCACATAGGTAATCATAGGGAAAGACAACATTAAGGTCACTATAAGCTAATAGCAGGCAAGTGCTGTCTGTGACCAAGTCAAGTACTGTTTTCAGTGGGGAGAGTCACCTGACAAGTGCAGTCACTGGAGGGGTCAGTGTCAAGTTAGAAGAGTCATGGACTGAGGAAACCCAATATTTAAGGGACAAGTAAAAAGCTTAATTTCCTACTTGGCAGGCTGAGGAAGTCCTTCTGTGATTTATCCATTTAAATGTTATATACACAGCATATTTATTCCCCCTTTGCTTTTGCTTCTGGGTCCAAATGAAAAAGTAGGAGACACAGTTGTGTGGGAATACCACTCTCATCCTGCCCAAAATAAGGGTTTGGTGTGGACTGAAGTCAGAAGAATGTCACTGGAAGTGTGGATGGGGTCTATGAGTGAAGTGGAAGATAAGTTGCTGGGCAGGAATTTGGAGGCTGAGGGCACCAGACACTGAGGGTGCATCAAGGCACCTCTCCTGGGGATATTATCAAAGAAGAACATTTGTGAATATATAAGGAATGGCATTTTCTCCCTCCCTTGCCCTTTTCATTTCTTCACTTCCTTCCTTAGCCTGCTTAAGATAATGATCCATCATTATAATCGTCACAATCACTAAAAATACTCTGGCTTTTCCCCCTCTTGTCATTCATTCCTACTCATTGCATCCCTCCCTGCCCTGTGTAAATAACCTATAGTTTGCTCTCCATCTGAACCAATCCAACTTAATGAAGCTGGAAATAAACATGTCACCACACAGACAGCTTTTGCTTTACATTTATGAAGATTCCCCTCTCTTCCCTTAGTGTGTCCTTCCCTGTCTGCAAGTAGTTCAAATTCACTCCCATTTCTTTGCAATTATTAAAGCACCTCCATCTGTGTTCTTAACAGAAAACATAATCTCTCAGAAAATAACTTTTTAACATTATCTATGAACTGTCTATATCTTTGTAAGTAGTTTTCTAATATAAGAAAAATAAAATTAATCAATTCCATGAATTTCATTTGCTTTTCCCCAGGGATGTTGCAATTGTTTAAATGTATGCACCACACAGTCTTGTAATAATAATTTTAGTAGTTTTCTATTTTGTTAATATGCTTAGAATATTTATATTATTTTACTGTATGGAAATAAAATTATTAGTAGTATTGAAAGTATTGAGATAAATGTATGTATAACATTTTGAATATTCATTTATGATGTTACTTTTCAAAATTAAATAAATTCCTTTGAGTCTTGTGATATATATCACTTACTGATCAGACAGAAAAATGGATCTTTCCACTTTTCTTAATAACTATCATTTTGGTTATATATCATTTGTGTTAAGAAATTCCAGAAAAAAATCACTGATACTGGCACAAACATCACCATCTGAATATATATGCCAGATAATGCACAAATTTCTTGTTATCTGCCAGTTAAAAAACAGTCTTCCCAACCCCAGAAAGCCATCTTCCACATTCCCATTGGAAGCCAGAAGCCTTAGCAGGAAGCCAGGTCAGTTTAAGGAAAAGTTGTTGGAAGAATTAGAAGAAAACTCTCAGCTGACCTATTACTGGTCTGAAGGCATGGCCAGAAATAGAAAGCACCCCAAAGTATGAAGTTATCACACAGTATTCAGAATGAAGAGAGCCCTGAAGTACAATGTAGAGCATTAAAGTTTATTTGAGGTACAAAGAGGACATCTTTGAAAGGAGAAGAAGTGAATTAAAAGGAAGGGAGTGGAGCCCTTTAGAAACCATAGGCTGAAGGGAAAAATTAGGAAGAAGGAGGAATTTAGAGTTCTGTCAGTCAAAAAAAAAATAAAATCACTTCATATTAGAAAGAACACATCATCAATAAATTCCATCACAATAAAAGAAAAATTAATGAGGTAGGGAACACATAAATAGTAGATCTAGTCACTAATCAACACATCATTTTAAAAACGAGAACAATTTTCTAACTTATTCAGCACAAAAGTAGACTGAAGAATAGACAAAATAAGAAATAGTAATTTTCCAGTAGTCATTCTAAAATTATAAACTTAAAAAGTACCCTGAGATAGGGTGGCTGCCATGGCTCAGCAGGCAGAGCTCTGACCTGCCGTGCTGGAGGTCTGGAGTTCGATCCTTGGTGCCTCCTGCCCATATGCAAATTAAAAAAAAAGTACCCTGAGATAACTTCACACCTCAATGTAAAAAAGAGAAAGAAACCTAGATAAAATCATATTTAATTATGAAAATATTCTTGACTATCTTTATCTTCATTTACCAAAGATGAAAACCTTACATAGAGTAATTTCTATCAAAGCAGCAGAAGATATTTTCACCAAACCCTGAAGTGGATATGGTTCCAATTTCTTTACTTCATGGTGTATCCCAAAACTCTGAGAAACATGTAACTTTTCCTATTTCCTTTAGAAGCAAGTATAACACTGATACCTACACCTGACAAAGAGATTGCAAACAGGAAAATTGCAGCTCACTATGATCACCTTGAAACTAAGGTTATAAAAATTATTAATAAATAGAAACTAACAGATTATTGGGAAACTGATACACAAACAAATGGGATTTATTTGAGAAAGTCAAGTTTGTTTTGTTACTGGGAAATACTTTAATATAATATACCATATTAATAGATCAAGAGAAAAATACTATAATTGCCTCAACATATTATGAAAGACTCTTCAACAAGATTTGGCACCAACTGCTACCTAATTCACTTAATAAGATAGAGAATAGATGAAAACTTTTTACATGTGGTGATACAAAGTCACATGCACATAAACATATTCCTTAAACTAGCATCATATAAAATCTGGGTGACTTCCACTAAAAGCAGGAAAAGGCAAAGACATCCACTATGTACTTTATTATTCAATGTAGTCCTGCAAGTATTAGACAATGCAAGTAACAGGAGAAATCAGTGATTTTGTGTAAGCCTGGAAAACAACCAGGGAGAAAACATTCTTAAAGACCCAGATGCACAGAATGTCCTCAGCTCCTCATGTGCTGGTGGCAGAAGGACAAGAGAAATCTCCCACTGAGCAGGTATTGGTCTCAAGTTATGACAAGGGAGTGAGGGACCATGCAAGGGAGCAGAATGAAAATTGTGGTTCATTCTCCAGGGGCAAGACCAGGTGTCAGCTCCGAGACCCTTCCTCCAGGCATAGAACAATAACTTCCTGCATAGGCTGCAATCTGGGAACATCAGTCACATTAATGTGGTGTCTGGGTTGGAGCTTTTGGTGCCAGAAAGCATCAACAAAACCCATCATGCTTAGGCTTCCAGTACAGAAGATGATGGCATTCTGAACAGGAGCACTAGATACTTATGGCAATCATATAATTCCAGACTGAGTCCCAGACATTAGAAATTAGGACAGTGAGATAGAGATGGGTGGGTCTGGGGTTACAGCACATCTGTGAAAAAACAGAGGAGAAAGGCAGCTCCAGTGATTCTTCAGTGCCTTTCCCATAAACTCCTGACAGAAGTTGCCTCTGAAAATAATTGAGGAAGAAAGTCTCTAGGATAGGGTGAAATACACCAGAGGTCTCTATGGAGGCTTCATTTTGGGAACTCTGTCCTCAAGCTCCATTTCTTTCCCTGCCATGAATTTTGAGATCAGACAGAATACATGCAAATACATTCTATCACCTTGCTGACTACTATCCTCTTCTGGGACACAGATTTAGACAAAGCCTGCATTGAAGAAAAAGAGATGCTCCACCTCTGAATCAGTTGAGTGAGAATGGAGACCTAGGTGCTCATGATGTCCCAAGAGGCATCCCAGTAAAAAGTAAGTCACACATCAGTGAAAAAAAAGTTGGCCCAACATCCTGAGAGCCACCAGAGCTGTTTACCAGTTTTCTGGCTCAGCACCTGCATTTGCACTGCATCACACACTCTCCCTGCTGGCCCCAGTGGCTTTCTTAATGTACTAAGTTTTGATTCAAGGAATTCCCCCATAGAAGAATAAAATGCAGAGGTGAACACAGTAATCCCCATAACTCCCATTCCAATCTAACCTCATTGAGTTCTTATTATTCAACCAGTTTTGTGATGTTGTCAAAAGGGTCATTGGTACTTACAAACTATAATTTACAAATCATAATCTGTAGTATATGAGGAACATTTTATTTTTCAGCACAGAAGCTATTCTACCACCCAGAAGAAAAAAAATGCAGAATGTCTTTTTGGAGGACCTATTTTAATTTTGGGAATATAGAGACCTCCAAAGGATTTCCCCATTCCTCTTGATACCTTCAGGCTCAAGAACAGCATTAGGGCTTTCTTGCATCAGAAGACAAATCCTGTATCCATCCCACTTGCCTCTTCTCATACCAGGGTGAATGAATGCAGGTGGAGGAATATGTCCCTTCCTGACAAGGACACTTACTCTGTCATGCTGCAAATACAGGGATCCTCAAAATGACAACAGTGCCAGTGGCATGTTCCAAGTTGCATTTAGATGCCAGAGAACTTTGATGGTATATGAGCCCAGTGCTCCAGAAAAATCCCAAAGCAGAGCACTGCATGGTGACAGGCTTCAGATCAAGAGATCCAGGGTGTCCCAGCCATGAAGATAGCAACATGTGGTGAGCTCAGAAGGTCTTCCCTATTCAGGAGGAGAATCTAAGGGATAAATCCTGCCCAAGTATGTTAGCTACCACACCAATGGATACCGAGCTTCTGTAAAAGTTGATGTAGACACATCACCACATGGTCAATGACAATTCCACCAAGCAAGGATCTCACCAACACAATAGGGATGTGTCACCTCCCCAGAATGGCCTCCTGTTCTATTCTAACAATTATCCATATTCAGAAGGGGTGAATTCCAATGGAATCTGGAAAGCCCATACTGGCCTGTGGGGTTGGCATCAGTCAGGCATTTTGGGGCCTTTTCAATAATGGGGCATCCAGTGTCACCCTGTATCTATTCTCTGATAAGCCTGTAGTGAAGCAGAATTGGGATGGGCCAGAGACAATGGAATGGATTGGGAAAAGTAAAACTACTGAAATGTAAAACTAAGTTAAACATTGTGGAAATTTAAAACTAATAAAAGTTTTACATTTCCCAGAACACCATGGTGAGGCCAGGGCCTGGTGCTGAAGTCCCTGCTGTGGCCCTATGGGGATGGCTTGGTGTCACACGTGGGAACTGCTTTGGTGTCTCTGAGTCAAGAATGTCTCCACCTGCTGAGTGGACAAGACTTGTCCTCAGAGGCTGCTATTTGGATCCCAAAGACCTTCAGGGCCATATGGAGTCTGGCAGCAAATTCCTCTCAGATTCTGGCTATACTGTTACTGTTGGTTTGAGGATTATTTCTTAATTCTTTACGAAGTTTTGGTGAAAATCTGGGAGTTAATTTTTGAATGGGGAAATTTTGTAAATGTGAGAGTGAATGCAGTGTAATATCAACAATGCAAAAGTCATAGATCAGTAACTGTTGGGGCTGGGTGCTTGACTCCTTTCCCCATCTGCCTGTGTCACCATGAGCAGCACTGCTGTGCGTGATCTGACAGTAATAGTCAACCTCTTCCTCAGGCTGGAGCCCTGAGATGTGAAAACACACTGCATTGCTGGATGTGTCTTTGGATCCAGAGACTTGACTGAGAACCCCAAGTCCCATCTACTTACTTGAATCTTAGTAGTAATACAGGAAGAACCAGGGGACCCTCTGTGGCTTCTATTGGTACCAATATATGTTGTAGCCACCAACCTTGAAACCACTGCTCAGGGTGCAGTATTTCTGGCTGTTGTTCCTGCAGATGCAGAGAGGAAGGGTGGCTGAGTCAGCCCAGGCGAGGAGAGGGAACCTGCAAACACACATAGGCATTGGTGCTCAGGCAGAGTCTAGGTTAAATTGCTTGGAGGTCTGAGGAAGATTTGCCTCAGTCTTTGACACTTGTTCCTACCTATGCATTGAGAGAGAGCCATGAAGAGGAGAAGACTTCAGGCTATGGTGGACACAGCCTTGTGGGCCCCACAGTGGAGTTGGGCTGCCACAGGCCTCCTTTTCTCTTCCACCCTCTGCCAGAGAAGAGGCTGTTCATGCAAAGTTGCTTCCATCCATTGCATGACCAGGTCTCTCCCTGAGCCCTGAGGCTGGAGCTAAGCTTTTTATCCCCAGCAGTCTCTGAGCACTACTGTCCAGTCTGAGCCCCAAATATTCTTTGTTTCAAGATTATATAGGCTAGCTTGCAGGGTGGGAGTTATCATGGGTACAGACATGGATGGACAGGGATGGTGCTATAAGCAGACACTTCCTCTAACTTTCAGGGCCAGAGTTACCATGGGAACAGACAGGGGCTGACAGCAAGCTCTGGCTCTTAGTTGTATTTTTTATCTGGAAAGCAGACACTTCATCTTGTTAAATGGGCAGGACTGGGCATGCCTTGGCATGCCTAGGCAAGTACAGAAGACATTTTCTTTCAGAAAGCAAGGTTTTACACATTCTTCAAAATACACAAATTCATAAAGTCATTCCAGTCAGGAAATGCAGCATAATGCTGGAGTCACTCTTATGAACTACCTCAAGGCAACACAAAGGTCCTTCTTCAAGGGACTCTGCCAGGCCAAAGAGGATACAGCTGCTGAATCCTCATCAGTGAATAGGGCCCAGCCATCCAGGTCAGGGCCCTCCTTTTTTTCTCTTTTCTTTTTTTTTTTACAGGGGCAGGCACTGGGAATCAGGGCCCCTTTTAAGTGAAAAGTCCCTACAGAGACCCAGTGTAGGAACCACAGAGTGGCCCCACAGTGCCACTTTCTGGCCACAGGGCAGAACATCACCACTGCTGAAGGAACAGAGTCTGGCTGCTTATACCCTCCAGAATTCAAGGTTGTATAAAATTTGGGCCTCTAATTATTCCAGTGTGCAGAATCATTGCTTAGTTGTTCTTGAAAATACCTTGGCCTCAAAATGTATTCTGACCTAGATGCCTGTGGGTGTCCAGTTTGTTGCTGATATTTTACCTTAGACACCAGCCCTGGGGATGTTATGTCAAAGCTGTGCACCTCTGGATCCTGAATTAGTAAAAGCTCAGGATGTTCTGGTGGGGATGCCCAGTTGAGGGGCTGTCATGAGAAACCTGAGTGAAGGTAGCTTCTCAGGGTAATCCTGTTGGGGAAGGCATGTATTTAGAAGTTACAGATCTTTAAATGGATATTGCAAAAACAGGCTGTGTTAGTGATTGTGATGGTTAGATTCATGTATCAACTTGGGCAAGTCATGGTGCCTCATTGTCTGGTCAAGCAAACATTGGCCTATCTATTTCTGTGAGGACATTTCATGGACTTAAATCATGAGCACATTTGTTGTATCCATGGCTGATTACATCTGCAGTAAGCTAAGGGAAGTGTCTTCTGCAAGGATTGACTTTTAATCTAATCACACAAAGTCTTTTAAGGAGATTTCGGAAGAAAGGATTTCTCTTTCCCCTTCAGCAAGCCAGACATTCCTGATGAGTTTGTTGAGGACCATCATTAGAGGTGCCAGCTGGGGGCCTGCCCTACAGATTTTGGACTGTGTCTGTATGGTTGTGTGAGACACTTTTACATATCTCATATTTACAGATATGTCCTATTGGTTATGCTTCTCTAGAGAACCCTAACAAATACATCTTGGCACTGGGAGTATTTCTTGAGAAACAGAAACTTAAAAATAGGCTTTTACACTTGGTTTTCTACTTCAAATAGATTCAAAGGCACTGATCGCTCTAGAAGAGTCAAGATGGCACTGACAATCCATGGCATGAATAGGCAATAGAGATATGCAAAATATCATCATTTGACTTTGCTAATTGTATGTTGATATGAGGTAAACCTCCTGGTGACAGTGTTTTTGACACTTTAACAGAGTTTTTAGAGTTTAAATGTTTAATGATTTTGGCTGGTTGTTCTTAGATATCCTGGATATATTTATAAAAGAGAGGGATAAGCTGAAGTCTTCAAATTTGAGGCTTGAGCACCATATGAAATATATAAATATTTCTATGCATGCCCTGAAAGAAAATCTTATATCCTGTGGCTGCAGAATTGAGATACATAAACCCACTGTTTCATTGCATAAGAAGCAGTTTTAAAATTTAAACTGAAATCAAAACCTTGCAGGATGTCTACTGTTAAAGTGAAGGCATTGCTTAGAAAAGAATACCATTCTAAAAAGTTGGATGGTAACATGGATTGATAATGGTGGAACTGGGGATATTGAAACCCTAGATTTTGGGGTGCAAGGGTAATTCAGTGGTAGAATTGTTGCCTGCCATGTGGGAGACCCAGGTTTGATTCCTGACCCATGCATTTCCCAAAAACAAAACAAACAAATAAACAAACAAAAAAGAAACATGAACAAATAAAAATTGGACAAATGGTGCTGCAATAATGGGATAGTCACATGGAAAATAAATGAGATATGATCTCTGCCATACAGCATACAAAAAAAAGAAAGAAAGAAATAGACCCTAGATTTTGCTAAATATTTTCTACATAAATCTGTAATGCTCCATCATGACAAAACAGCTACCTTACCTCCAGCCTGCCCTGATGAGTCTGCTATCGAAACTCCACCCTTAGTGCCTACTAGACATGTAACCATCTCGTCTGGGGAAACAGCCGTCATTCCTCTGTCTGGAGAGATTATTCCTGTTTCACCAGATGAAATTGAAGGGAAATGATTTAAGGCAATTGACTCAAAAGACAGTTCTAATTTTTTATTTTCTAATTTTTTTCTAATGATCATACCCCCACTACCCCTCTTTTCTTCCAAACATATAACTAAACTAAACTCCCAACAGGCTTCTAAGGGTGAGGTACAAAATGTCAACAATATGGAGGTATGCTATACACCAAAAGAACTACATGAGTTTTCCTATCTATATAGACAGAAATCAGGGGAAAATATGGGAATGGGTATTAAGGTTGTGGAAAAATGGTGGAATGGATATAAAGCTGGGAGAGGCTGATTTATTTCCCCCTAGACTGAGATTCCACTTTCAGTGTTGAAGCTCAATGGCTTAGAAAGGGCATTAGCAGTACGTTTGGATGGTTAACTGAAATATGTATCAAAAGTTGGCTGACATTACCTGAGGTTAAAATGCCAGAACTGCCCTAACATAATGTAGATGAGGGGATCCAAAGGCTTAGAGAAATTGAATGTTAGAGTGAATTGATTATGGAAGACCTGATCACACTCCCCAGAAATGTCCAGAGAACCCACTTTATACCAGCACTTTGGGAATAATTTTGTGAGTCTAGCTCCATCATCCCTGAAGAGCTCTGTAGTAACACTTCTCTGTAATTTACCTATTATGGTGGGAACTGCTGTCACTGAGCAGGAGTCCTTAAACACATTTGAAATGATTGGATACAGAGTTCGCAGAAACCATGTGAAAACAGTTACTCACCAAAGACAAGTTGGGAATGACCACCATAAAGGACAGAAGACTCAAAGCAGCAGTCAAAATGTTCTGACATGCAGAGACTTATGGCATTGGATAGTAGCTCTTGGGGCACTTGGGATTAAAATAGATGGCAGTCTACTCAATTTTTGTTTGATTTATAAAAGCAGAAGAGTTCTAGGTCAAGTGACCAGAAGTCTAACTTGAATTACAGAAACAGAGAGTCACAACCCCTTTATCAATTCCCAGACTTGACATAATTTACAGACCCAGAGACCCTTGAATGAGGAGAAGACTGGGTACTCTTGGTAAAGGAACTATTACACTGCCAAAACTTTACACTGTTAGCATTCCTCCCAGAAACATAGTCTTTTACCTGGGTGACTGTGCATTGGGTAAAAGGAAATGATCAGATTTACTGGATTATTAGTCACTGGTTCAGAAATAAAACTGATTCCAGGAGAACCAAGATATCACTTGTTCACCAGTTACAATAGGGGCTTAAAAGGGGCTTGTGATTTATGAATTTTTATCTTACAGAGGTTCTAGCATGTCCCTGGATCCATTCTGTTGTTACTTCCACAGTTCCAGAACGCATAGTTTTTATTGACGTACTTAAGAATAGGCAGAATCCCCCCACTGGTTTCCTGTCTCATGGAATGAGGGCTATTATGGTAGGGAAGGCCTAGTGGAAACCACTAAAACTGCCTCTACCTAAAACAATAGTAAAACAGAAACAGTGCCAGATACCTGGACTGATTTCATATATTAGCGCCAGTCATAAGGACCTGAAGGATGCAGGGTTGGTGATTCCCACACATCCACAAGCAACAGTTCTATTTGGCTTGCACAGGAAAAAGATGGGTCTTGGAGGATGACAGTGGATTGTCAGAAACTTATCCAGGTGCTAGTCGAATTGCAGCAAATGTTCCAGATGTGATATGATTGCTTAAGCAAACCAATACATCCCCTGGCACCTTGTATGTAGCTATTGATCTGGCAAGTGCTTTTTTCTCATTAGCTGTTAGTACAGACCACCAGAAACAGTTTGAATTAAGCTAGCAAGGCATGAGAAGCCAAAACTGACTAGGTGATATTCTTAACTTCCAGTTCAATGGAAACATTGTCATATCTCCTGGTGGGAGAGCTTCTTCTTTTGGAACTAAGACCTGTATACCAGCTGTATTAGTTAGGGTTCTCTAGAGAAACAGAATCAACAGAAAACACTCACAAATATAAAATTTATAAAAGTGCCTTATGTGACCACAGGAACGTAGAGTCCAAATTCCGTCGAGTAGGCTGTGAAGCCGACGATTCCGATGGAGGGTCTGGATGAAATCCACAGGAGAGGCACACCAGCCGAAAAAGAAAGAGCCTGTCTCTTCTGAATCCTCCTTATAAGGCTTTCAGCGATTAGACTAAGCATCATTCATTACAGAAGACACTCCCCTTTGGCTGATTACAAATAGAATCAGCTGTGGATGCAGCTGACATGATCATGATTTAATTCTATGAAATGTCCTCATTGCAACAGACAAGCCAGCACTTGTCCAACCACCACTTGGCCAAGTTGACAGATGAACCTCACCATGACAGCCCACCCCTTGTCAATTTGGCAACTATACATACCACCTTAACGCATACCTAATTTCTAAATAAAAAACAATAAAACACACCTTTTTTTCTTTTACCTAACAATATTTAACCCTCCTGCACATAACTGGAAAAACCCTAAATCTCTCCAGAATAGGGTGCAAATCCTTGGGTAATATTCATTCTTAAACTTGATATCTTACAACTCAAATAGTATAACATGAACAGAGCAGCATTACATTCCTTGTTTCTGTAACTGATCACGTGGTCAAAGTTCATATTTATCACTACCTTCTTACACTACACTTTCCATAAGCACTTCAGCTGGCCATGGTTCTTTGCCTGGTGGGATGACCCGTGCCTTCATTCCTGAAGTTTCAGAGCCATTGGTAGTTCTGCCTGGATTGGGTTGTTGCAGTTCTCCATTGATTTTAATCACAGGGCATGGTACTACTAAAAGATGCCCTAAGGGACCTCGTATATTCCAAGAAAACTCTTCTTTACCTCTATTATGTAGTTGCAGTCCTACTTCCCCCTGATAGTTAGGGTCAATCACCCCAGACAATAATGTAATCCCCTTCTTGGCTTGTTGATCCAGTGGCATAAGTAGCCCAAAGTTACCAGGTGGCAGACTTAACTTGCATTTCAGTGGAATCATTGTTGTTTCTCCTGGAGGAAGCACTCCCTGCTTTGGAACTAAAACCTGTGGACCAGCAGAGCTCAGGGTCACAGGGACAGGAAGCAAAAATTTTGCTAGTGGATCACTTGGGATAATAGTACATGGTACCACTCCCATTTCAACACCTTGATTCCTGGACCCATGGACCCTGGCTATGGGACAAACAGAACCATAGGGCAGACGCTGATTCAGAGCATACACAGCTTCCTGGAGAACATTACCCCAGCCTTTCCAGGTATTGCGACCTAGTTGACACTGTAACTGAGTTTTAAAAAGGCCATTCCACCATTCTATCAATCCAGCTGCTTCTGGATGTTGAGGAACATGGTAAGACCAGAGAATTCCATGAGCATGTGGCCATTCCTGTACTTCGTTTGCTGTGAAATGTGTTCCTTGATCAGAAGCAATGCTATGTGGAATACCATGATGATGGATAAGGCATTCTGTAAGCCCACAGATGGTAGTTTTGGCAGAAGAATTGCATGCAGGTAAAGCAAACCCATATCCAGAGTATGTGTCTTTTCCAGTTAGAATAAAATCACTGCCCCTTCCAAGAAGGGAGTGGTCCAATGTAATCAACATGCTGCCATGTAGCTGGCTGGTCACCTAGGGGAATGGTGCCATATTGGGGGCTGAGTGTAGGTCTCTGTTGCTGACTGATTGGGCACTCAGCAGGGGCGGTAGCCAAGTCAGCCTTGGTGAGTGGAAGTCCTTGTTTCTGAGCCCATGCATAACTTTCATCCCTACTACCATGATCACTTTGTTCATGAGCCTATTGGGGAATGACATGAGTTACTGGGGAAAGAGGTTGACTGGTATCCACAGAATGGGTCATCTTATCCACTTGATTATTAAAACCTTCCTCTGCTGAAGTCACCCTCTGGTGTGCATTCTCATGGGACACAAATATTTTCATGTTGTTAGCCCCTTAAGAAAAGTCTATCCACATATTTCTTCCCCAGACCTCTTTGTTACCAATTTTCCAATTATGGTCTTTCCAAGTCCCTGACCATCCAGCCAAACCATTAGCAACAGCCCATGAGTCAGTATACAAATGTACCTCTGGCCACTTTTTGTTCCAAGCAAAATGAACAACCAGGTGCACTGCTTGAAGTTCTGCCCACTGGAGGATTTCCCCTCACCAATGACCTTCAAGGACACCCCAGAAAGGGGTTGTAATACTGCAGCTGTCCACTTTTGAGGGATACCTGCATATCGTGCTGAACCATCCATAAACCAGACCTGAGTTTTCTATTCCTCATTCAATTCACTGTAAGGAACTCCCCAAGAGGCCATAGCTCTGGTCTGGGAAACAGAAGGTAAGGTGGCAGGAGTGGAGACCATGGGCATTTGGGCCAGTTCTTCATGTAGCTTACTTGTGCCTTCAGGACCTGCTCTGGCCCTATCTCATATATACCATTTCCATTTTACAATAGAGTTCTGCTGCACACACCCAACTTTATAGCTTGGTGGGTCAGACTACACCCAGCTCGTGATAGGCAACTCAGATCTCATGGTAACTTGGTGGCCCATGGTTAAACGTTCAGTCTCTACTAGGGCCCAGGAGCAGGCCAAAGCTGTTTCTCAAAAGGAGAGTAGTTATCTGCAGCAGATGGTAAGGCTTTGCTCCAAAATCCAAAGGGTCTGCATTGTGATTCTCCTATAGGGGCCTGTCAAAGTCTCCAGACAGCATCTCTATTTGCTGCTGACACTTTCAGCACCATTGGATCTGCTAGATCATATGACCCAAGTGGCAGAGTAGCTTGTACAGCAGCCTGGACCTGTAACAGAGCCTCCTCTTGTTCAGGTCCCCACTCAAAATTAGCAGATTTTCTGGTTACTCGATAAATGGGCTGGAGTAGCACACCCAAATGAGGAATATGTTGTTGCCAAAATCCAAAAAGACCAACTAGGCATTGTGCCTCTTTTTTGGTCATAGGGGGAGCTGTATGCAGCAACATCTCCTTCATCTTGGAAGAATATCTCAACATGACCCACACCTCTAGAAACCTAGAAATTTCACTGAGGTGGAAGGCCCCTGTATTTTTGTTGGATTTGTCTCCCATCCTCTGACATGCAAATGCCTTACCAGTAAGTCAAGAGTAGTTGCTACTTCTTGCTCACTAGGTCCAATCAACATGATATCATCAATATAATGGACCACTGTGATGTCTCATGGGAGGGAGAAACGATCAAGTTCCCTGCGGACAAGATTATGACATAGGCCTGGAGAGTTGATAGACCCCTGAGGTAAGACAATGAAATATATAGCTGACCTTCCTAGCTGAAGGCAAACTGTTTCTGGTGGTCCTTCCTAATACCTATTGAGAAAAAAGCATTTTCCAGATCAATAGGTGCATACCAGGTACCAGGGCATGTACTGATTTGCTCAAGCAATGATACCACATCTGGAACAGCAGCTGCAATTGGAGTTACCACCTGGGTTGAGCTTACCAATAATCCACTGTCATCTTCCAAGACCCTTCTGTTTCCTGCATAGACCAAATAGGGGATTGAATGGGGATGGGGTGGGAATCATCACCCTTGCATCCTTCAAGTCCTTCAGAGTGGCAGTAGTCTCTGCAATCCCTCCAGGAATATGGTATTGCTTCTGATTTACTATTATGCTTGGTAAGGGCAGTTCTAGTTGCTTCTACTTGGCCTTTCCCAACATAATAGCCCTCACTGCATGAGTTAAAGAGCCAATGTGGGGATTCTGCCAGTTGCTCAGTATGTCTATACCAATTACACATTCCAGAACTGGGGAAATAACTACAGAATGGGTCCAGGGAACCACTGGACCCATCTGAGATGGACCTGAGCTAAAACTCCATCGATCACCTGGCCTCCATAAGCCTCCACTCTGCCTTGTGGACCAGAGTGATGTTTTTGGTCCCCTGGAGTTAATGTCACTTTTGAACCAGTGTCTAATAATCCCTGAAATATCTGATCATTTCCTTTTCCCCAATGCACAGTTACCCTGAAAAAGGTCGTCAGTCTCCTCGGGGAAAGCTTGGAGGAAGATTAACAGTATAAATTTGTGGCAGTGTAACAGGGTTCTCCACCAAAGGGACATGCCCCCCCCTTCATTCAAGGGGCTCTGGGTCTATAAACTGTTTCAAGTCTGGGAATTAAGTAAGGGGCCATGACCCTGTATTTTTGTAATTCAGGTTAGACTTCTGTTCACTTGACCAAGAACTCTTGTTTATACAGCTCAAACAAGAATTTAGTAGGCTGCCCTTCTATTGTGTTTCTAGGGACCCCATGATTTACTAGCCAATGCCACAAATCCCTGTGAGTCATATAATTTTGATGCCTGTTTTGAGTTTGCTGTCTATTATAATAGCCATACCTATGCTGTCTTGGGCGATTAACTGCTGCCACCTGGCTTCTGCAATCTCGGGATCTTATCATCCTCATTGTGTTTAAGGATTCCAGCTCAGTGACAGCAGTTTCTATAGTAATATCTGATCTACAGAGAAGTGCAACCACAGAGCTCTTCAGGGATGATGGTGCTAGTCTCACAAATTTATTTCTCTCTGTTGTGGTAAAAGCTGCATCCCCCGGACATTCCTGGGGTGTAAGAGCATGCCTTGCCTGAAAATCCTCTCTAACATTCCAATCTCTCTAAGCCTCTGGATCTCCTCACCTACATTATGCCAGGGCAGTTCTGGCATTTCATCCTCAGCTAATGTCGGTCACCTTTTGATACATGTTTCAATCAACCATCCAAACAAACTGTTAATACCTTTTCTAACCCCTTGAGCTATAACATTGAATGCAGAGTCTCTACCTTGTGGGCCCATATCAATAAATTCAGCCTGATCCAGCCTTATATTCCTCCCACCATTATCCCACACCCTTAAAATCCATTCCCACACATATCCCCCTGATTTCTGTCTGTATCAATTGGAAAACCCACGCAGTTCTTTTGTAGTATAACGTACCTCCTCATGTGTGATACTTTCTACCTCACCTTTAGGGACCTGTTGGGACTTTAGTCTAATTATAGGTCTGGAAGAAATGAGGAGTGGTGGGGGTGGGTCAATGAAAGAATTAGAAATATCTCCCAAGCCATTTGCTTCAGGGCTCTCATTTGCAGTTTCATCTGGTGAAACAGGATTAATCACTCTAAGGCTAATCCCTTCAGGAGGAGGTTGGGTGGCCAACTCCTCAAGGCAGGCTGGAGGTGGGGCAGTTATGTCCTCAAGGCAATCTATTACAGGGTTATCTAGAGAAGACTCAGCATGATATAGGGTTTCAACCTCACCCCTGACATCATTATCAATCCATATGTCACCATCTCCTTTTTCAGGGTCCCGCTCCTTTCCAATCAATGCCCTAACTTTAATGGCTGACACCATGCAAGGTTGAGATTTCAGTTTGTGTTGTCAAGTTGCTAACTCTAAGATTCTGAATCTGATTTTCAGAGATCTCAAGTCTATGGCTACAGGAAATAAGATTTTCCTTCAGGGTACTCAGAGAAAGATCTACATCTGTCAGATGGCACTTAAGCTCCTCGTTTGAAGCCTTAAGCCCATCCCTTTCACCCCTTAATGCAGCCAGTGTATCTAACAGCAAACAACCAACATCTCTATACCTCTTATTTCTGCAAAACTCTGTAAAAGGTGTCAAAAACATTTTCCCCCAGAGCCTGGCTTCATACACGTGAAGCATTAGGAGAATCAAATGGTGATATTTTGACTATCTCTTTTGCCAACTCACTCCATGGATTTGAAGTGTCATTCCGATTTTTTATGGGAATAAGAGTCCTTAGTGTCTTTGAGTCCAGTCAGAGTAGAAAAACCATTCATAAAAACCCATTTTTAAGATTCTGTTTCTTCAGAACCACTCCTTGTACCAAGATGTATTAGTTAGGGTTCTCTAGAAAAACAGAATCAACAGGGAACACTCACAAATATAAAATTTATAAAAGTGTCTCACATGACTGTGGGAATACAGAGTCCAAAATTCATAGAGTAGGTTGTGAAGCTGATGATTCTGATGGAAGGTCTGGATGAACTCTGCAGAAGAGTCTCACCAGCTGAAACAGGAAGAGCCTGTCTCTTCTGAATCCTCCATATAAGGCTTTCAGTGATTAGATTAAGCATCATTCATTGCAGAAGACACATGCCTGTGGCTGATTACAAATGGAATCAGCTGTGGATGCAGCTGACATGATCATGATTTAATTCTATGAAATGTCCTCATCACAACAGACAAGCCAGCACTTGCCCAACCACCTCTTGGCCAAGTTGACACATGAACCTGACCATGACACCAGCAGAGCTAAAATTTTTATGGACAGGAAGCAAATATTTTTATAGTGGCTTACTGGGGGTGATAGTGACTGGTGCCACTCCCAATTCCACCCCTTGATTCCTGGACCCATGAATCCTCGATATGGAAGAAATAGCACCATGGAGCAGCTTGATTCAAAGCCTACACAGCCTCCTGGACAATATTGCCTCATCCTTGCACAATATTGCCACCTAGTTAGCATCACAATTGGTTCTTCAAAATGTCATTCCACTGTTCTATCAGCCCAGTTGCCTCTGGATAATTTGGAACATGGCAAAACCAGAGAATTCGATGAGCCTATGCCGATTCTGTGGGCACAAGCCATCCACTTTCTCCAGCCACCCCTGCCATTGCACAATGACTTGATGAACAAAGTGGGCATGGTTTTAGGGATGGAGGTTATGATTGGGCACAGCAACAGGAATTTCCACTCACCAAAGTAGACCTGGCTATGGCCACTGCGGAGTGCCCAATCTGCCAGCCACAGAGACATACTCAGTCCTTGATATGACAACATTCCCCAAGGTGCGGAAACTGCCAGCTGATAGCAGGTGTCACTTCACTTTTTGTGCAATGGCTTCCTCAATCGGAAGCATGCTGTGTAGAATACCATGATGGTGAATAGGCATAAAGTCCATGGATTTTAATTTTGTGGAAACATCGCTTGCAAGGGAGTGAAGCCCATACCCAGAGAATGTTTCTATTTCAGTTAGAACAAAGTGCTTCCCCTTTCATGATAGAAGTGGTCCAATATAATCAACCTTGGATTGATGATTTCTCAAACATTGATAGCACATCTGAAACAGGTGTGGCAATTGTAGTCACCACCTAATTAAGTTTACAATAATCCACTGTCATCCTCCAATACCCATTTCTTTCCAGCACAGACAAAACAGAAGAGTTGAACGGGGATTTGATGGGAATTACTAACCCTGTAAATCTTGGTGTGAAAAGAAGATTCTGATCCAGGTAAAACATTCTGAAACAGAAGTCCCTAGGAGATGGTCTGGAAGTCCTGATAGGAGTTTCCTAAGGCTGCTGTAATAACATCTATGGACTTTCTCTAGTTCTGGAGGCCAGAAACCTAAAATCCCAGTGTGGGTAGGGTTGAGCTCCTCTGGGGTTCTGAAGAGGGTTCTTCCTTGATCTCTGAACTTCTCATGACCCAGGTATTGTCTCATGGACACCGCATCCAATACTTGCTTCTGTCCCCATATGGCCTCCTCCCTGTGTTTCAGTGTCTCTCCTGATAGGAACACCCATAAACCAGGATTAGCACACAGTCTGCTGGCTCCTCCAGGCCAGCTAACACCCCTCATGCGGATATTGAAGACAAGCCCAACTCTGCCATGCCAGCCATATTTGTTCCAGCTCCATGCTGCTCTGACTGAGGAATCTGATTTCTGGTCAAAAGAACTGACCACCCAACTCAAAACTGAAAATACAGAAATGGAACACAGCCTTGGTTGGGTGTCACAAGTTTCCCCTGGGCTTGAGGCTGTGGAAGACATCCAGTCCTGGATTCCAGGATCCTGTTGAGAGACAAAATCCCCCGTGAAAAAGGACTTGCTTTAATTAGAGGCCTCTGCATGACATCCCAGGACAATTGCAGCAACCAGTGTTTATAATACTTTGCAAAGATGTCCAGCTCCATTTTATGGGGGCAGTCATGAGTTTAAGGACAGAGGCTTCCCTCACTCCCCAACCTTTTTCTTGACCTGGGGGGTATATTAGGATGCTGAGCCATCCAATTTCTGGGATTTGCATATTTACCATTGTCAATTTCATTATATTCAAGCCTGAGGAAGCTTTTCTTAGTCAAGATTCTCTAAAGAAACAGAATCAACAGGAGGTATCTGTAAATATGAGATTTATACATGTTTCTTAATCAACTGAGGGGATGCAAATGTTCAAAATCCATAGGGCAGCCCCAAAACCTAGCAACTTCAATGAAGTGTCTTGATGAAATCTGCAAGAGGTTCTCACTGGTGAAGAAGCAGTGAAAATTCTCATTCTCCCTTAAAAGTCTTCAACTGATCAGATCAAATCGAACTGACAGAATTATTTCACTTGTGAAAGGCATGCCCTTAGGTGATCATAGATTTAACCAGTGATAGATGCAATCAATTGACTGATGATTTAATAAACCAGTCTTCTGGTTTATCAACCAGCCATAAAATATCCTTGCTTGTAATGGTTAGACTAGTGCTTACCTGACCAGACAATTGGGCACCATCACCTGCCCACTCAACACCTGAAACTAACCATCACAAGGACTCATCACTTTTCTACAAGATAGTCAGTTACTTTCTTATTTCTAGAGAAACAGAAAAAGAAGAAATCTTCTACCAGAAACAATTTTGTAAACACTGCAAAGTTTGTGGTTTGCATATTTGCATGTGAGTTTTTTATATTTTTTGATTAAGACATTTTCAGAATGTCAGTGAAAAATAGTAACTTCAAAGAAACTGTTGGAAAATTGTCTATGTTTTTATAAACTTTACTAAATCCTCTGGTGTAAGCTAGCTTTAGCTATAAATAATTCTTGGGACCTAATTTTCTAATACTGATGCCTAAATTATCCTGTACCTTAGGTATTCAAATGGAAATTTCTTATAATTGGCTCTAGCACATGTCTTACAAATGGGCCTTGTGTGGGGCTCCACCATAGAAGTGAAGAGAACTCCATGACCCTGTCCAAGAATGCTTTCTTGTTCATTCATTAATTTGTTACTCAACAATGAAGAAGCATCGGTTTTGAACTTGGCTTAACTCCATTTCCCTTTTTCCCCTAACCATTAGCAACTAAATTAATCTATTAGAGCACTTTTTCCCATTGGTAACATTTGAAGACACCTATTTAACCAGGTTTAGAAAGTAAGGAAGAGAATATGTGTCTGTGCTAAGATTAAAGCTGGCCATCAAATAATGCAGCTTTATGTAACTCATTATCAAGTATCATTGAAAAAAAGACACAAGAAAGAGAGGTATACAATGAAAATAGAACACTTTATGATTAAGCAGAACTAATCAAGATTATAGAACTCATTATAAGTATAAAAATGATATCCTTTAAAAGATGGCATGTATTC